>VDFB02155851.1:0-30904 GCA_007258455.2 Sequoia sempervirens
CATATCATTCATCCTTCATTTATCATCACCATCATTTGATTCTTAAACATCCTAAAGTTTAGACCAACCTAAGGATTTAGAGGTTTACCTCCCATATTCCTAAAAGTTGATCCTTATTTTATGGTCCAGACTAGATCTCAACACAAGAAGATCATGGAACAAAACAAAGAAACATCAACTTCGAGTGATTTGAGTCAAACTGAAACAAAATTCAACCCTAGGATATCCATTGACCTTCCACTTAATCCTCCTCAAATACCTCAAAATCCTCAAGAGGGAGGTTCCCAAGTGGAGGATGTCACCAAAAAAATTCCAAGGAATGACCCAAGACAAAACCATGGAGCTAGTCCAAAATCCTAAAAACCACAAGATTGTCAACACAATGATGAGATTCAATCCTTCACAATACATGTTAGCATTAGCAAAGGAAGGGGCTAAACTCCCTTCTAATTATGATGTGAGAAATATTGTGTAACAACCTCTTGGGACTATGCCACTGGTATCATTCACACCATCCTTCCAAAACATCATTCAACCCATCCCACGACCAACATCATCTCATGCTCCAAGTCAACCCATGATCACCAAGGGGAGTTCATTACTCCAAGCTCTTCAAACACACCCCCCTTGTAAACAACCAAAAATTGGACGCAAACACCATCTTGGATCTACCAAATACCGTCCCTCAAGACCCAAAGCATCCATATGTCCCACTCATTTCCGTGACATTAACAATTCATCCGCCTTCTTTGCATCATCATAATATTCTCTTGATACACAAGTCTCTCTCCCCATTGTATCACAAGGACAAGTAGATCCCTTTTGGAAAGTGGGAACTTTTAATGCATCATCATCACTTTTTCAAGGATACACACCATTAATTTTCCCACCATTTCCCCATCTAACATCAACATCCACACCAATCCTAGGTTTAGGGAAACCCAACTAACATACCAATCCAAAATAATTCAAGTCAAAACAATCCTCCAATTGTGAATCAGGTCAACATACCAAATCCTCTAAGCATGCCACCGATATCACAAAACTAGGTTGTTGGTAGATGGTCAGCACTTCCCTCAGGATTCACGACATGGACTAACCACCTCCTGTGGATCCATTAACTCTGGAAGTTGTATCGGGCATTAATAGGTCAATCTTTTGGTGCAACGACAATTGTGGGCCAACAAGTGGTATCAGATCCAAAGGTGTCGGATACGAATCCCCTCGGGTAACATTGAGGGGGAGTTTATTGGAATATGGTCAGTGCTCCCCTTGAGATTCACAACATGGACTAACCGCCTCCTATGGATCCGTTAACTCTGCTATTTTTATTGGGAATTAATAGGTCAATCTTTTGGTGCAATGGAAATTATGGGCCAACATAGGTGGCATCACTCCAAGAAACCCAATCAATCATCACTCCATCTACAACACCTCAAACTCTCCAAAACGTGGTCTCCCAAGGACCTAACAAATCAACCATACCATCTACCACACAACCTCTTGTCATCACTCAACAAGCACCTCTGCAACCACCTCAACAAAATCTCATCACACCATCCCACACCATTCCAAATCCTCCACCTCCACCAGCAAATCCAAACCTGGAAAATCAATACAGCATCACACTGCAAGCAACTCAACAAGCCTATCAAAAGGTACTCCAACAATTCCAAGCTCAACAAGCCACACAAGCAATGCAACAAGCTACACAACAAGAACAAGCATAGCAAGCCACAAAACAAGCACAATAGGTTGCCCAAGTGCAAGCGCAAGTCTTATTGCAACAGCAACAAGTCACACAAGTTGTGCAAGCAGCACAAGCCACACAAGTTGCACAATCTTCCCAAGCTACACAAGTTTCTCAACAAGCTCAAGCTTAGCCGCAAGCTCAATATCAAGTGCAACAAACTCAAGCACAAGCCTTCTTACAGCAACAAGCTTATCAACAAGCTTTGCAACAATACCAAGCACAACAACAAGCATTGTTGGCACAACAACAACTATAGGCATACCAACAAGTGTTGCTTGCACAACAAAAATTACAGCAACCTCCCACGAACAGGGAAACAATTTCCTTGAACACGAACATGCAAACCATCCCACCCCTCACCCAAATGGTCATACCACCCCAAAACACATTCATCCCACCACCAAATCCACAAAGTGATTTTTTCGTACAAATTAAACTGCTCTCACAACAAGTGCTAGACATACAATCAGGAAAGACAACAAAATCACAAGGGATTTTTTGTCCCTATCCATTTTATAGAAGCATTGTGATGGTTCCCTTCCCACAAGTATTCAAGATACCAAAATTTGACAAATATCGTGGGACTGACAATCCTAAAGATCACATCATGGAATTCCATATACACTGTATGGAAGTTGCATATGATGATTCTTATCTAATGTGACTCTTCCCTTGGAGTTTGGCTATTCTAGCAATAGAATGGTCCTCACACCTTCCCCCTGGAATTAAAAAGTTTCAAGAAATTGTGGACTTACTCATCGTTATGTACGGGATCACCATGGGCGGTCCTTAAGTAGCAAGAATTGGAAAAATCAGTGGGGCAACTGACATGCAAAAATTTCAATAAGTTATCCATATTGTTTTCAAAATATGAGAATAAAATCTATAGCAAATTGAATGTGGTTTCTAAACTACTAAGTTTGTTTAAAACATAAATCCATTTGCTAAATTTGAAATTTCAAGTAGTGGATGCTTAAATTTGGGGAAAAAATAAAGTAGGTGTTTGTCGACCACCTAACCACAATAATGATAATATTTTTATAATATTATTTTAGATATAAGTAGAGGGCTCATACTTAGATGTGATACATATATTTTTTGTAAAATTTTTTTCCAAGTAAATAATTGATTATGATTTTTATTGTAACTTTTTTTAAAATATAAAAAACTCCCATATGTCTAACCACCTTAACTTGGTCAAAACTTCATGAAATTTAATTTTCTTTTTAATCCTATAATATACAAGCATAGAATGTGTGTACATGTTTTGGATTTAAAAAATGTGATGGGTTTAGCTATAGATCTTTTCAATTATCCTATCAATTGGGACTTTAGTCATAATTTGAATGAAAATGAATAATAATTACTTATTAATTCAAAATAAAGGCATAATTATATCGGTGGAAATCGAGAATCTCCTTTAAAACCCTTTTCATTCATCAATTTTGGGTAAAAAATAATAAATTAAATACATACCATCATATTGCCACTTTTGGCCATCATGATCCCTACACATACCCTCATACAAAATTACTCATTTAACATAGGCATGGACATAAGACATTCACATCCTTCTTACAATGATGGTGATCAAGGCTAATAGGAGAAATAGGCTACCATGCCAAAGAACAACAAATCAGACTATCATCTCCAACATTGAAGTTGTAATGCCCTAAATTTTGCATGAAGGAAAAATCACAACTAATTTTTTTTTTGAACAAAGTTACAATGTGCACGATAAAACACTATCCATCGACAACCATGCACTTGCATGGTTGAATACTGCATGTGTCGAGGACATTTCTCATGCAATAGCGGGGAGAGGAGGTATACAACCTAGACATGCTTGAGCGGAGTCTATCGCGTGCACCTTGGTTGATGAATGCACAATTCTATTGACCTGGTTAAATATGGTTATTATTTTTTTTAACTTACCATTCAAGGATATCAATGATAGGATTAAAACTTGTGTTTGATTTTTTCACACTAGTGTCATTCAAACATGATCACATCTATGATAGGTTTGTCATAATACCTGAGGTTTTCAACAACCTTAATGCTACTATGATATCCTTCTTCCTTAATAGTGGTAGGATTCGAAGACTCATTAGGTAACAAGGATACTATTGTTGTTAGAACCTAATTTTATTTGCATAAATATATTCTCTCATTTGAAAATTAATATTAATCTTGTCTGTTAAAATTAGTGTTAATATCAGCATTCCTCTTAACTTCTCCCATGATTATGGTAACATTAATATATTAATACTCTTAATAAAGTTACTTCCAAAACAAAATCTCTTATCTAAATATATGTATTTATTTATTTAAAATCATCTTTTATACCTTTATTTATTTTAATTTATATTTATAATTAATTATGTGAATAATTAGCATTATAAAAGAATATACATATATTTACTTCTACCTATCCATAATTTATTTATTTAGTTTTATTTTTTTAATTTTAAAAGGTAAAAAAAAAAAACTTGAAAGAATAAGCATAATTTAATAAAAGAAACCCTTCTTTATAATTATATCCAATACTCATTAACATATTTTGTTTTTGGTTTCTTTCCATATTAGATAATATATTTAAATTTCCCCCAAGTTTCTAAGCCACGTAGCCCTCCTTTTTAGCTTCTAGTTTTCTTTACTTAAGCATGGTTTTCTTTTCTAGTATTTATTTTTCTTTTTATGAGGCACACATATCTTAAGATTTGTTATTATTTATCTTATCTTGGGATTAAAGGATGACTTTAGGATTTGCATATTACATACCATTTCTTTTTTAAACCCATGACCTCCCTATCCCCACGTAGGGGAGCACTTTACATGGTAAGGATATGCTTCTTTAATATTTTTTAAACTAATCCATGCCTAGCTCCTCCATGACGCAGGCCTAAAAGGAATGGGTAAAGCGAATGCATAAATTTAATTTTAGTATGAAACTTAACTCTGCAGGTTAAAGAAAAATAATTGGGTACTCCCCTATCAATATGCCTAAAAGCATGGGAACCCGATGGGATTTTCAGGAGATGGCGTAAGATTTGTTTTACCAACCAGACATTCATAATAATGAGTCTTGACTAAAGCACTGATAGGTAAAAAAAATATTAACTTCTTTTACTGCTCTCGAGAAAGACTGAGAGTTCAGATTTGGGCTGGTACCAGATAAACATCATCACCTAAATTAATTGAGAGGAGACGGGTAATTGTCTAGTAAGTACCACTACTTAATAGCATTTACAGCACCAGACGAATGGTATTCGGCATGCATATTTCCCATGTTAGATCGGTGATCTTTATTCTGATCATAATGGAAGATTTGTTATACCAACCACACCATAGTAATAAATATTGATTATGCAGAGACAGACAAGATCCGCCATTTATTTTGGAGTTTAATTGAACAGATGGATTTCCAAATAATTGTCAGCAAGAGAGACGTTGCCATGATAATGTTTATTTTATACTTATAATACGGCAATCAATAATGGCTATGTCAACACAGTGGCAATAAATACAGATTTAAATTTCCCCGTTCACACACAGCAGTTTGAGGGGATAGGATTGGCTGGACGATACTGACAAAATTACTACTTCTAACGCATTTATTATAGTACACTCTTTTTTTTTTAACATCAAATATTATAGTTTAAACGTTGTTGGCAAACTATTCGGTGACATTTTTGACTAAGAACAGGTGTTGCCCTAAATGAATCATAGCATCTATTCCTCCCATGATATACAGTGCATTCACTAGCTTAACATTTATTCGTTATTTTATTTTGTTTTATTTTTATTTTTACCACTTGAAGGATTTCGGCCATACCCGAGTTCAGAATTATCTTGGTTGCCATAGACGACTTTACATATACCAATGGCATTTACTTGACATGTTCCAGCCTGAGACAATAAGTTTATGCTGTCTATAACCAGCGATGGTAGAAGTGCAAAATAGCTTAACTAAGCCATGCAGTCTGATCATTACTTATTTCAGTCTAACACAGCAGTAAAAGGATTGCAGAATTTGGCATTCCACCTGCCAAATAAAGCGGAGCCACCATAGAGGGTGAGAGCACCCAACGGTTTCTTGTGGTTGTCGGATGAAGTGTCTAGAGAGAAGTTGATTTCCCCCAACTCGCGTTCTTCTGCAGCCACTTCATTGATCGTGAGCATGGTGGTAAGCTGGAGATTTTTTTTTTTTTTTTCTGTTCTTATTTAGTTTTTCTTTAGCTAATACTAAGTATTACTGTTTTGCTTAGCTATTTTTTTTAATTTTATTTTTGAAGATCTAAATTCCTTGCGGTTTTCTATGTGCAGAGTCATAGGGAATTGCAGATCTATTCTCATATCTATTTGTTACAGGGGTAAAACAATAAACGTGTTCTCTCTTTTTTTTGGTTTGCCATATATGAGTACCACCATCCCCTAACCCGATTTTATCAACTAAAACTTCCAAGTTGAACAAAACAAATTCAATATCTTTTCATTTATTGCCTTCTTTTCTTTCTTGTTCCTTCCACTAAATACTAATGCTAAGATCCCGTAATGAATTGCGAAATTGTGAAAGACTGAATAGGTTGCAAAAGAGAAAAAAAAGCATAAAGAATGTTATTTATGTACATGTCTATTCTTGTTTCGAAACTTTGACAGTAACTAAAGATCATTCTAGTCTTTTTTACTGTTCAGAACAGCTATACTACCATTTAGGAATTTATCACACATATGTCCCAAAAGAAACAATTTAAAAAAATAACCCATTAGAGCCCAGTAACATGGATTCAATGAAGGCAACGAGAAATTTTATTTATAGCATGAAAAGAAAATAAAAGAAAATAACTTTCTCTCTCTGTTTTGAAAATTAACAGATAAACTATTTACAGCAAAGTAAATATTTCACAGTCCAACAGCATATTTGCAGCTATAGACACTATGGAAATAGTTCAAACCACATTTATTTACTCGTATTGTATTGCAGATGGGTAGCAACATTTTCTTTTGCAACATTATAATTGTTTGAATAAACAATTTTCAAACACAACGTATATATTCCCATCAAATGTCATTTGAAAGGTAGAAGTATTATATTCTTTCAGACTTTTAACATAATTATTGTATTGACAAAGCAACAACAGGTGATGAGGAGTGTTCTCTTTACAATGGAACAGCCATGAAGGTTTACATATCCTAACATTTATAATATAACTGAAACAGACTCTCATTTACTCTCTACATCAGCCTTTCGAAGTTATGGTATTCCACTCAAAGAGGTAGACTTCACCAAAGGGCGATTATAGTAGTGATCAACAAGGAACATAGGTGTTTTTCTGACAATGATCTCTTCAAACCTGCCACAATACACAAGGCACACAAAACTATTTTCATAGGCCAATGGGTGTGCTCACCTCCCAACCTTGGGTTGGAAAACCAACCACCCCCAAGCTAGGAGGTAACCAAGATACCGGGTACACACAACAATAGAACAAAATTTCATTTCAAACCACAATGCTCAAAACATAATACTCCCAACCAAGATTCACACATTTACTAAGGGATTCTTTATAAATCCAAAAATGGGGATAGAGGTGGACATCACTTCCATATGGGGAGACCTATTAGCAAGTAGAAATAACCAACAACACAATCCTTCTTTTTCTTTAATCCACCCATTCAATAAAGCTCTTCATATCATACATCCTCCATACAACAATCTTCCCAAAACACCATACTATCATGAAACAATTTTGGGTACTCATACCCTTTTTGTGCCTCTCCTTCTCAAAGGAGGAACAATCTCCCCATAGAGGTTCCTACACATTCCTATCCCCCACAAGGATTCTCTTCCCACATTGGGTGAGTTTATCCTACACAACCCCAAACCAACACAAGAAAATGCAAAGACACATAAATGGACAGCAACCCATATAACTCATGTTCTCAAACTTCCATACAAAGAGGTAAAAGAAATCAAAAGAAAACATACATAAAGATAGAGTAAAACCTACCTCAAATCCAAGCCAATAATGAGAGGAGGTTGAAGATGGGCTCCAAATCCCTACTCCTTCAAGACCAAGCAAAATTTTCCTTCCTCCAAGCAATCCAAAACAACAAGCCCCAAAAGAACCCCCCCTTTCCTTTCCTTTCCCAAGGATTCAAATAGGAGTTTAGGGTTAGAAACCCTTGGAGGAGAGTGTGACACATGTCAACCTCCTATTCACTCCCATGGACACACCTCCCCACAAGTTCTCACACATGTGTGAGAACTCTTGGGGAAGTGAAAGGCCAAAGAGTGTTCAACACTCAACAAGGTTTTCAAATCTCATGAATGAGATTTTGGAGCCAACACTCCAATCCCATCCCCCAAAATCCGTCACCCTTCTTAATTGCTAATTAAGAAGGGTCACAACTTGCAATTTTGACAAGTTATGGGTTTGGTTTGACCCCTAACCCATAGGTGACCATCCTAGGGGTTAATTGAGGGCCAATTAACCCAATTTAAGGACTAATTAAACCTTTGAAACCCCTCAAAAAGAAATTGAAATTTAAACATAATAAAATAATTCCAACATGCCCCAAAACCCTCAACAAAAGTTTGATTGACCTTAAAAACATAATATCAAGATTCAACATTAAATATTTTTAATCACGAATAAAATACAACACAAAGAGGTTATGGTCCATTCTCCAAATGAACCATAGTAGCTTCACTAGGTTGACACAATTGGGTACCCTTGGTTACCTCCAATCCCATTGGCCATGGGCGCGTACCTGCACACTCAATTTCCACTTG
The DNA here is from genome assembly GCA_007258455.2 of Sequoia sempervirens. NCBI lineage: Eukaryota > Viridiplantae > Streptophyta > Pinopsida > Cupressales > Cupressaceae > Sequoia > Sequoia sempervirens. Next base: position 8,550 of record VDFB02155851.1, read on the forward strand.
TCAATATATCCAATATATGATAATCTATAATTAAATCCACAATTCTATATATATAATTAACATAATCAAATATTGAAATAGATGAGTTAGAAATATCAATACACATAATTTATTCTTTCTCTTGCAAATAAAATATTCTACAAACTCACAACTAGTAATGACGTTATAAATAGATCACATCATCACTTAATTCAATTTCAACATCTTCTCAATTCTATACCAAAACCACTTACCCATTCTTACCATGATAATCAGATCCACACGAGCATATCAAATAAGAAAGCATAGCATGCATATAATCGTCATAGGCATCATAAACAGAAAAGAAACATAACACCCAAGGTCCATAATCATCCTAAATAGTTTAAACCACATAGAGTAGCAAAATGTTCATATCAAAATGCCGCCAAATAGGGTGTATCAAATAGTAGGCCTCACGGTATTTTCTTTTCATTTGAAAATGTAATGCATAACAACTTCTTATTAATTGATTTAGACACTCAACATCAAAGAACCCTTATCACTGCGCAACCGTAACTTGCAGTTATAATGAAAAATCCTGCATGTGGGAAGAAAGAACAAAAACCTCACTAACAAGAAAATTGTTGATGCCAAAGTTATTATTAATTGCCCAAGGAAAAAAATAACCAACAATCATACCAAACCACAAGTCAATGCCAAAATAATGCATAAATCAACCCCATCATCACAAAAACCCACCAATCAAGCATCGAAAAAGCAATCTAAATGATCAAGGGGGACCACCCCCAAGGAACAGATATCCCCCTAAATGAAAATACACACCACTTGGGGAACCAATTGAATTAGTCATGCAACAGTTGGTACAAGCAAATCTCATCAAAATCCTTGTTTGTGAAACTTACCAAGAGCCTCAAGTTAAACCACCATGGTATAATGAGAAGCACCTTTGTGACTTTCACAAAATAAAGGGACACATGAGATCCAGCTGCATGAGACTCAAGAATCTGATCCAAGATCTCATTGATGACAAGACCATAACCATTGAACAACCCATTGGGAATCAAGATCTTAAAATATGCGAATCTAATTCCCGCTCATCAAAGGAAAAACAATGGTAACCCGAGAGGTACAAAGAATGAACCATATTTATGACCATGTTGTTGCATCCTTGGATGAGTAGGTAAAAGTTGTCAATATCAAAGGACATATAGCTGAATGTGGAGTCACCACATGTAGTGGCAGAATTACCATTCCAAGACCTTCACAACCATCCAAGGAACCCATTGCACATCCAAAATCCATCCCTAATGGTTATAATTTCCTAGATCAACTAAAAAAGACCCCCACCCAAATCTCCATCAAGGAGTTGCTAAAAATCTCGCCCACACATAGGGAAATCCTAGAAAAGGAATTGGCTACATTCACCATCTTAACAGATCTTCATGTAGACCAAATCCAAGCTATGATCTGACATATCACTACACCGTATCTCCTAATATTCTCTGAGCAGGACTTCTCGACTCAACCATCTCATAACCATGCACTCCATCTTGAAATCCTAGTCCATAAGAACAAAGTAAAACAAGTCTTGGTGGATGAGGTGCAAGTTTGAATATTTATACTCTCAAGCTAATAAAGAATATGGGATTCACTGAAGATGTTATTGAAAAAGGTAAGGGTATCACTATTATGGCCTATGATGATCAGGAAAGGATGTCTCAAGGCACCATTCAACTCCCTATTCAAGTAGGGCCAGCAACCATGGAGACTAATTGCCAAGTCCTTGACCTGGACTCCCTAATAATATCCTCCTAGGGTGCCCATGGATCCATGGGATGCAAGCTATCACATCCACTTTTCATCAATGTGTTAAGTTCCCTTATCAAAACCAAGAATTCACAATCCATGGCGATCCTGAACTGTTCTATTATTGCAAAAATTTGGAGGCAAAGTAGATCCCCCAAGTCCTGAAGAATAATGAGAGACCCACATCTCTGTATATAGACCCATCCACCCTAGCCTCCACTTCTGAGACAAAGACACCCTCCATTTTGTGCATCCCTAATATTAAGGTGATTATCAAAGATAATGGGTGTGGAGACTATAAAATGAAAAAGAGAGCCTTTGTGATAGGAGGGCTACCTTAGTCTCCTAGATCCCATGGCACAACCAATCAACACAACATCTCAGACGTTCAAAATAGAACCTACCACCTTTATAAAATGGGGAGACCTAAGTAAAGAAGTGGTAGATGAGAAAAATGTATCAAGCCTATTGTATCAAGATGAAAGGCACGTACCTTATCTTCCCATGGAAGATGATAACAAGGACTACAGTTAGTGCATGGATGGGGCTATAACAAAAATGAGAAGCTTAGGAAAAATGACAATAGTTTATTAGAACCAATTAGTCCTAAGAAGTGCATGAAGAATCTTGGCCTTGGATGTACCCCTACGAAGATAACCATTCTTGGAAAAGGTACCCCTGTTAAAAAAGTCATAGCTCCTCCAAGTTAGTTATCGGTATCCACAGGTCTACCCCTGGATAACTATACCTTTGATTTATAACCGATGTGTGTGACGAGGATCCCATTATTGACCTGCCCATGTTATTTGACGATTCTTCCTTCTTCATGATCACTACCATTTCTTTCAAACCAAGTAACCAAACCACTAAATTAAAGATTGTCTACCCCAACTGATAGAATATGACCAACAAGGACCATCGATCTTAGACACATTCAAAAATGATGAGGCTCTCTCAAAATTCATGGGACTACGGGATACTCTACCATATAGAGGTCATAAAGAAAGGTTTTATATTGAGCTAGACACACATGCATACTATGGGGAAATGATTGAATATCTTACTCACAAAATAGAAAATATATGAGTAATATCTAGGTCTCTATGTGAAAACCACACTGCGGCACTTTCTAACCCAAAAATAGTAAAAAGAAAGGACGTGTCTGATGGTGAAAACCTCTCTGAGGCACCAAAGGATGAGGGATTCAATCTTCCCATTAGTGCTATTAATCTTGAGAAAAATCAGCAGTATTAGCAGAAAAGTGCAACTTTGTCAATCTAGGAACTGAGGAAACACCACACATTACTTTCTATTCAGAGTCACTTTTGACCAAGGAGCAAGAAATTATAGCTGCATTTTTTAAAGCAAGGAAGTTAAATTTTGCATGGACTTATGCTGACATTCTCAGTCTTGATCCATAGGTTGTGGTTCATCATCTAGTCATCTATCTAGGGGAAAAAATTAGTAAGAAATAAGTCGAGAAAGATGCATATGTAGATTGTATTACTGGTCAAACTTGAAATGTAGAAACTCCTTGATGTTGGCTTCATATGACCAATTGATTATCTAGAATGGGTTTCAAACCTTGTACCTATTTCTAAGCCCACTAGGGGAATCCATATTTGTACTGACTTTAGGGACCAAAAAAAAGCATGCCCTAAGGATGATTTCCCTGTCCCAAATATAGAGATGATTGTAGATATGATGGTAGGACATGAAATTCTATCATTAATGGATGGGTTTTCAAGGTAAAATCATATTATGATAGCCAAGGATGATCAACATAAGATCGCTTTCACCTATCAATGGGGGACTTACTGTTGGAACATGATTTTGTTTGGGTTAAAGAACATTGGAGCGACATACCAAAGGGTTATGACTTTGATTTTTCATGACATGATCCACAAATCTATAGAGGATTATGTAGACGACATATTAGCCAAATCAATGAACTGTCAGGACCACATAGCAACACTAGGCTCCATCTTTGATAGAATTGAAGAATATAAGGTTAGACTCAACCCTAAGAAGTGTTTCTTTGGTGTGCAATCATGAAAGCTAATAGAATATATTGTATCAATGAGGGGAATCAAAATAGACCCTACAAACCTTGAAATGGAATCACCACGGACATTGAAGCAATTAAGGGATTTGCAAGGAAGGCTCCAATCCATTCATTGATTCATAACATAGTTAGTAGATAAGGCTATCCCATAATCTCATCTACTCCACAAGGGGGTAGCATACAAGTGGGATGAGAAATGTGATCAGGCATTCAAAAAAATCAAATAATACTTGGTGGAACCACCAGTCCTCATGTCACCGATCCAGAACAAACCATTGATACTCTACATAATAGCAACAACAGCAGCCCTTGGCACTCTCTTGGCTCAGCATGATGAAATAGGAAAAGAGAGATCTATTTAATATATTAGTAGAACCATGGTGGAACATGAGTTGAATTACACATTCATTGAAAAGGCTTGTCTAGCAGTAGTGTTTTTTGCACAAAAATTCAAGCACTACATGTTGGCTCATCAAATAAAGCTATTGATAAAATAGATCCTCTCAACTATCTACTTTCCAAAGCAAAACTCACAGGACGAATGGATAAATGGGTTATGATCTTAATAGAATACGACATTGAGTATGTAGAATGAAAAGCCATCAAAGGACAAGTAATTGCAGATCAACTAGCAAAAGCATCTATATATTCAAAGAACCCATTGGTATCAAAATTTCCTGATGAGTCAATCTCTAATCTAATTGTAGAAAATCATTGGAAAGTATATTTTTATGGGTCTTACACATAGTATGGATCAGGAGTAGGAGTCTTCTTCATCACACCACAAGGATATTGTATACCAAAGTCATATAATCTATCTTTTCCATGCACTAACAATATTGCCGAGTATGAGGCTCTAGTCATAGGACTCCAAATTGTAGTAAAATGGAAGATTATGACACTTAAGTTCTATGGGGACTCACAGCTAATCATCAATTACATCAATGATGAATACCAAACAAAGGATGACAAGCTTACCCTGTATAAGAAACTAGTGGAGAGTCTCAAGGAATTCTTCATTGACATCACATTTGAGAAAATACCAAGGGAAAACAATAGAGTAGCTAATGCTATGGCAACAATCAGATCACTACTAGATATCCCATGCAACATCCATAAACATGAATTCTTGTTAGAACAACTTATTGTACTAGCTTTCGAGGTACCAAATTTTGAGTTCCTGTGTGAAATCGTTGGTCTCGGTGATCCTTGGTACCATGACATATACACCTACCTAAAAATAAGAGTCCTCCCTACAAACATTACCCCAAACCTCAAAAGAACCTTTATTAAGAAGTCATCTCATTTCATTATCTTAGGTGACACCCTGTATCGTAGAAGTATTGAAGGAACCCTTTTATGATGCCTTAACCTCGAGGAAGCTTTGATTGTTTTAATTGAGGCACATGATGGTATTTGTGGTTTGCATTCTAGTGGTATGACCTTGGCCAACAAACTGTTGAGGACTGGGTACTACTAGCCTATGATGGAGAAGGAAGCTCAAGCTCATGATTATGTCCAAAGATTTTTGCAATTTCAATAGCATGGAGACCTCATCCATGCACTAGCTCAGGAGCTCCAACCGATTATAACACCTTGGCCCTTTTCACAATGGGGGCTTGATCTCATTGGAAAATTCACTCCCACCTCATCTAATGGACACAAGTTCATTATCACCGCAACAAAGTACTTTACAAAGTGGGTAGAGGACATCCCAATGACCTACATCATAGGCAAGTAGATCTCCAAATTCATCCTAAACTACCTCATTTGCCGCTGCGATGTCCCACAAGCCCTTATCTCAAATAACAAGACACCTTTCAAGAACCATGGTGTTCAAGAGCTATGCCAAAAATTCAATGTCCAACATCACTTCTCCACCCCATACTACCCCTAGGGTAATGGCCAAGATGAGGCTACGAATAAAACCATCTTGAAAATTCAAAAGAAAACAGTCAATGAAGCTAGTCATGACTGGCAACTACAACTAAATCTCACCTTATGGGCCTACCGAACGAGCATCTGCACACCTACAAATTCAACCCCTTTCTCCTTGGTCTACAGATTAGAAGCCATCCTTCCCATTGAGATCGAGCTCCCATCCTTAAGAATATCATTACAAAATCTCATTACTAATGAAGAATATCATGTGTCATGGTTGAATGAGCTAGAACTACTAGATGAGCGATGCATGGATGCTTTGAACCACTTGCAAGTCTACCAGAACCATATCAATCAAAGCTATAATAAGAAGATCAAGAGCAGGTCATTTCAAGTTGGAGATCTTGTGTTAAAATAAAATCAAAAGAATGTACCAAATCCAGACAGAAAGGGAAAATTTTAACCCAACTAGTTGGGACCCTTCATCGTCACAACAAGCTATAAATCAGGAGCATATCGGCTATCTACACCCGAAGGTGAGCCTCTATATGAGCTTATCAATAGCTCCCATCTCAAAAAAAAAATATGCCTAAACTTTTAAGTATAAATCAAGTAAAAATCAAAAACATAAAATCCAAAAAATAGAAAAGTTGAAAAGTAAAGAAAAAAAAAACCGTCCTCTAGTGAAAACCACTTTGGTGGCACTTTAGGGAAGTACCTTGGTGAAAACCTGGCAAATAGGCACCTTGTGTAAATAAAGCACTTTCCATCCACCATCAAAATTTCATTGGAGTGTTTTTCATCACCTACCATCACTTTCCATTGCATTCACCCATCGCATTCCATTTCACCCATTTGCATATGCATCATGGCTTGATCCTCTGTTTGTATCATGTTCCACCATAGAACTACTTGGCACATTCCTAAGGTCAGCTTGTCCTGCCTATATATCGAATTAGTCTATTGCATCATGTTGGGGGCATGTTCTTATACCTACATTGGATCGATTTTGTGTATATTCTTGAAATCTTCATTAAAATCAAAAAATCCAAAAACATTCAAAAAATTAAAAAATCCAAAAACATTCAGAAAATTAGAAAATCCAAAAACATTCAGAAAAGAGTAAAGAAAAACCCAAAAACATCCAAACATGTCAAAATCTTAAAAATGGGTCAAAATTCAAAAAGTCAAAAGATTAGTCGTTAGGTCAAACTAAGAGTCTATGAGCTTGAACAAAACAGGAGCCATCGATGATGTGCCCTAAGACACATTAGGTGAGATCCTTTGGGAGTATGTCACAATAAACTAACAACCCGACACTATTCATTTCTCATCAATAAATGGGTGTATGGGTTGAACTATGAGGCTACGTGTATGCGTGGGCAAGGTCTATCTTTGATCAACCCAGGGGCCCCCCAAGTTAGGTCCTTTACGTGTCCTACATAATAAACTGTAATCCATTTGTTCATATCTCATCAATAAATGAGTTTGTGTTAGTCAAACTACATGGTTTATGCGTGTATAATGTAGGCAAGGCTAATATTTGATCAACCCTAGAGGCCCCTAGGATAGGTTGGGTTCTTGGTCAAAATATCAGAAAACACAAAAACATTGGAAAATTGAAAAAATCAAAACATTTATGTAAAACATCTCAAAAATACCAAAAACAACCTCAAACATTTTAAAATACCAAAAACGTTCAAAAATACAAAATCATCCATCCATTTCACATTCTACATGATAAAATCCACTCATAATAAATCCAATCATCACCTTCAACCTTTGGAAAAAATTAGGAAACAAGTATATAGCAAATTAGTAAACTCAAGCATTCAGATCTCGAATACAAATTCGGTGAGTAAAAGAAGTTGGTTAGCTCTTGGTATCAATAGCCCTTTATCCGTTAGTCTCAAAATCATCTGCTAACATCATGTCCTAGGATGCTTCCTTCCTACAATGGACATCAACATCAGACCTCATCGTAGTTTAGTCTTGGCTAGGGGTATGAAGAACATTGACATTTGTTTTACTAATCTTTTTCTTTTTGGTTGTATCTTATTGAGCCCATTCAATGACCTCTTGATGATGTCTAATCAAAATGACTTGAGAGAAGAGATGAGGCGGTGGAAGTCGATATCTTTTGTTTGTTGTGCTTGTGGATATTCTTGAAATATAAATTGGTCATGCTTACTTTGTTTGGTTTGTAAGGAGGGTGTTTTAGATGTCTTGTTGACTATTACATAGGAAGGTTTTTCTTTTATGTGTTTTGGTCTAAGATGTTTGAAATATTTGAAGTAATCCTAATAAGGTTTTGTTACCAGGTGTGAACAAAGATACTCCCTACATGTTTGCTTTGAGTCAAATTCCATCTCTCTGAGTGCAACACCATCCTATTTTCTATACCTTGATGCATCGTATCTGTATATGAGTAAAAATAAGGAAAGTTGTATATACATCCCCAATCCTATATAAGCAATACATTCATCATCAATCAATATCATCTAATAAAGTCTTGACAACTCACAATTGTTGAACTTTTCATCTTCGGAATCGGGTTTGATCCTCTATTTCTTCTATCCTCTTTCATGCTAACATGCTATCATGGCATGCATCCATCCTGCATTCATAAAATTTCAGCATACCCATCTTGCATACTCATACATATCATCATAATAGGAAAGATCATTCATCTCATTTTCATCATCATTATCATATAGATCTGTTAGTCTAACCATCCATACATCCATCTTGAACCTCTTTGTTGCAAGATCAACCCTAAAATTGAAATTTTCACCCAATTTCTCAAGGGGGAAGTGTCCCAGCATACTCCTTTCCACTAAGGCAACAATAGGGCATCCAAAAAAATTAGGAAATTTTTGAATTTTGATCTCAGCAGTGTTATTCTTTGAACCAACGCAACTGGTACACTGCTTCAAAGAGGGGAAAAATGTAGGCATGCAAATAATCCTAATCGACATTATGCATCTAAATCTAACTAGTTAATATCAAATTCTTCTGATAATCAAATAAAGCAATTTATTTGATTAATTCACTAATGTGCATCATATTTGATTAAATAAACCAAATTATTTAATTAAAGTCCTAAAAGTTCTCTCATCTGATTTAATAAATCAAATGTAAAATCCCCTAATTCCTTCAAGTTAATTAATTTGAATTAATTAACCTCTAACCATCATTACCCATCCTCTTGCTTTTGACTCAACCTAGGTCAAACCTAAACCCCTGACTAACCCACCCACTTGCACATGAAAATCAATTCTTATAATTAACTAATTATCTTTTTTTCCCTCACAAAGGCATATTCTAAGGGAATATTCCTTCATTAACTCCATTTATTTGACTTTATTTCGGAAACAACTTCCCTCCAAAGCATCTCAACCATATTCATTTAATGCCTCTTACACATGCATTAATCTCTCTTACACCTCTCAAATCCTCAACCACATGCATTAACTATGCACATTCTCCAAAATTTTCTCCAACTTCACCCATTAGAATTGAGACAAGTGTCCCAATCTCATTGGCTCTCCTTTAGTCCCACATTCCTACCATCTCTCCATTCTTCAACCCTTCAACCTATAAATAGAAGCCACAATCATCCACAATATTAGCATTCTCACTATAGGTATATTCATCTCCATCACTTGCATCTTTGAATATTTATTTTGGAAAGCTTATCAAGGGGGTGGGAAAGGGCATCCTTTTCACATCAAAGGAGCACCACTCCCACTATGGGATAGGTTTGCACATGCTTATATATATGCTTGAATTTATGTACTTTGATTATTTTATTTTCCTTTTTTTCATTTGCACCATGTTTAGATATCTCATAGGAGCATTTTCTTTGCTTTGTTTAAACTAAGTCATGATAATGGTATGTTAAGGTTTAAGCATTTTGCAGATTTGTGCTTACACAAGTTAATTGGTTAAAACAAGTGCATAGTTCAAAAATAAAATTTACATTCAAAAGACAATCATAACATGAGTATGGTTAACTTTATTAATGTTCAACCTCATAAGGGCCAAACTAAAATATCTCTTAACATTGCTTTCTCACAAAGTGGCATAATTAAACATGCACCTGATGGTCCTCTTTACATAGCCAAAAGAATCAATGAAAAGCCTACTAATGGGATATTAATTGATCATGTGTGTGTAGAGAATGTGATCACTTTGGAATTCTTGTTTGTGCAATAACTTTATCAAGGTTCTTATGAACAATCAAAATAATGAATCAAAGAACATAATGGTTTTTTCTGCCTTACAATAGGTTCAATCACTCTCCCCTTAAAAGTTGGATGAAGAAATTAAATTTTTCATTATCCATCATCCCATTTTCGATCCAATTTTGTGTGAAGCTAGGCTATCCATGGCTACACTCCAAGGATGTTGTCTCATCGGTAGTACATAAATGTTTAAAATTTTCATTTGGCAATGGAATTTTCACTATGCATCATAGCGGTTTTAATCCTGTGTCTTCCCATGCAAATTTTTCATTGGATTTCTTTTGGCCCCAAACTATGGAAGCTATTAAGCATTGTGAGGATTTCTTTTTCAAATCTTATCAAAAGTTCAAGAAAAAATGCATAGCAAAATTATGTCTTAGCAATATACCTCAACCCATGCTTGAGTCTTGTATCATTGATGAAACCATGATTGAACCAAAATCTTTTTTGAGTAACCAATATAAATCCATGATTCCTCCACCTATTTCCTATAAAATACCAAGAGATAACCATACAATTCTTGTTCTTCCTATGATTAAACAATTTTATAAACCTAAAGAGAAAGTATTGGTTGACACCAACACTCGATGGTTCCTTCCATTCCTATTTTGTAGGAATAAAAGAAACCTAGGGTTGATAAACTTTATCCTACAAAATCACAACTTGAAAACCATGCAAAATGAAACCAAAATTCTAAACAACATAGGAATAGATGTCTTTCTATTACTTGTAAGCTAAAAGAATAGAACAAAAAAAAAATCAAGATCAAAATTTATCTCAAGAAAAATGTGACGATTCTCTACCTTCACCACAAAAACAAATGTATGGAACCTCTATGGACATTATCATTAGGTATCTTGTTGTTATTAACCTATATGATGATGATGATGAGATTATTAAGACTGGTGAGGAAGTGCATAATGAGCTGAATTTTTTTTTTCCTCTTCCATGAGCTTAGATGAGAACAACTGTGATGATCCTTCTAACAAGAGTGCATCACCACAGGTTGAACTTGGTGATTGTCCTAGCATGGCAATTATTGTTGCTCCTTTGGCTATTCATCTACTTTGACATATGATTAATGAGATTGGGATGTGAATGACTTTCTTTAGGTTGGCTCGTATGTGTTGTACTAGCTTTGTGTTTTTCATGTTCTTTGTTTTATTGCATGTGCTTAATGTGATCCCCCGTACTGTGTTGATTGGTGTGTCTTTATATTTGTGAGTTTACTTTGGATGACCCTTGTCACTCTGTTGGTGCAAGGATACAAAGGAACAAAAAATTTTGTAACATTTTTCTTTTTACAGATCTACATTCTTGTATTTGTCGTATCCATTTTCTTTTTCATTTGTCTTGTGTTTCCTTTTGGGGTGATGCAAAGTGCTGAGAAATTTAGGTCTCTTCCATGTTGACCCAAAAGCATTCTCCTTTGTTTTCTCTCTTTATGTGTCATTCTTCCTTTGTGGTCATTATTCCATGAGTTATTTGTGGAATTATGATTATTCTGAGCTTGATTATATCATTGTAGAAAAGACATACACTAACTCCAAATCCATGGATCCCTTATGAGTTATCCTAGGATTGCATATGGGGTAAAATCTCCATTTCATGACATAGCTTCATTTGGAAACATATCATTGGCATAGGGCTTTCAAAATAATCTCTCATGTCTCTCTCATCTATTGGATTTTATCATATTCTACTTTAAAGTAATTTCTCACATCATGGTGCTTGGAAATTTCTTTGATGAAACGATATACCTCTTGCTTATAGTCCTTGTGATGACATGACCTCTTGTTCAAAGTGATGTCTTAGAATTAGCTACTGACAGTGTTTTCTTCTTTTGGTATTGGGATTGGTGTACTTCAAAGGTAGCCTTCTTGTATATGGCATTCCTCTTAGTGGCAATTCTATGTTCCATTCCCTAAGGTCACATCTCTCGTGTGGTCCTCTCTGTGATATTGCCATTGTTCCTAAAGGGACAACTTTCATGAACTAAGAAAAACCCGCATGCTCTTAAACTAAAATTTGTAGCCACCAGCATAGCTTACAACTTTCTTTGAACCTTTTCATGATGTCTATATAGCCATGCCCCTTGGTTGTCAGCTAATGGCTTTTATATCAAAGTGGGGATATACTTTGAGTATGGTCATGGGTGCAGGTGTATATCGGTATAATGGTATGTTTTCTCATATTTCTTGAGAGGCTCTTACAGTGTATATTTGGACTACACTAACTAACTTTGTAGATACTTATCCATTGGACAATGACTAAACAGTCATGTATTTTAAATAAACATTTAAACGATCCTTTTTCTTTTTTTTATCTTTAATTTTTATTATAATTGTTGTATGTTTCTATTGCATTAGGTATGTCTCTTTGCCTTTTTGGTTTTCCATGGGATCTTTGATCCTAGGGGCTTGATCATCCTCCTTGATCTTTAATTCTCATCTTTCTAACAATTGTACAATTAGACCTCTCTTGACTTATTTTTCTACTTTAGTTTGAGTTTGAGTGTGGGCTCATACTCTCATTAAAGTGGGGGCTAAATGTAGTGTAAAAAAATGTACTCCTTTATATTTTCACATTATGTTTGCACCCCCTTAATTAATTGGACCTAATTAAGCTTCTAATTACCTAAATTATGCATTCCTAAGCCTTATTATTCCTATTTTCTAAAAGGGAAACTGACATTAAACAAATTCTAACATTATTTTAAACACCTTATAAATTATGTGTCCTTGATTTAGGTCCTAGGACCCATTCGCCCAAGGGAAAATGGGTCTTCCTTAAGTAAAAAGACCCAATAAGTAAAAAGACCCAATTTTTAATACATTTTTAGTGACATTTTAATGATTCAAATTCAACTTTCAAATGTTAGCAAGTATGGAATCTATTTTTTTGGAAATTAGATAAATACCTATAAATACATAGTCATTTTATCAATTCAAACCTAGAAGCAACAACACACTTTATGCAAGCATTCCTAGAGAAAATATTATTGTCAAGAGCATTGAAGAGTATATTTATGAAACATCTACAATAGTAATCAAGATCATATCATCGTTTCAAGATTCATGGGTGCTCATATTATGTTTTGGAGCTAACATTGTAATGTAGGTTTCAAGCATTCAAGCATCAAATCAAGCAATCATTCAAGCCAATTCATGCAAGATCCAATCCTTTGAGAGATGTGTTAGACTTCATTTTTCTAAGGTGAGTTATGACATAGAATTTTTCATTCATCAAATTCCTTTCATTTATCATTATTTCATTATGAAGGTTTAATTGCCAAATCAGGGTTTAACCAAGGCAAAACCCTATTCACCCAAAAAAAACATTTTTCCCTCTTTGTGTGTGCATATTTGCAAGTGAAGAAGGACTAAAATTGGATCAAAAAAGCAATATCACAAAGTTGTCAAAGTTGTCAAGCGACAGAAACTCACCTACAGAATTTATTTCTAGATTTTCAATGATGGAATCTAGAGAAATTAGAAGCCTAGATCCAACATTAGATGACTCTGAAATCAAATTTTGGACCCCTATACAGAGACCCATTTTCCCTAGGGAAAATCTATCCTTGCAAGACACTTAACACCCACTTTTGAATCTTGGTACATGTCATTCTGCCCTTCTCAGATTTGCCTGAAATTTATTGTTTTTGTTTTTGCTATCCTTAATATTTGCATTTCAAGTTTTGCATCACGTAATTGAGTTCATTAAGTATTTTATTTTTATCTCCCAAAAATGTATTTCAGTCAATATTGTCATTAGGAAATAGCAGATCCCCATCCCCATAGAGTTGACTCACCTCAAGGTTGAAAGTCAATTGTATCCTTGGGAGATCTCTTTTTCCAATGAAACTAAGAAAAGTGAGGGTGTTTAGATCATCATTTCATTTTAGTGAACATACCTCACACATATTCCCTTTTTTGATGTTTTAGCCCCATAAATTGATTTATATTAATTTAATATATAATCTTATTATATTTTGATTTTATTTTATTGCATATTGATTGGAGTGTTTTAATACAATGATTGCTTTATAAGTAGTATATATTTATATTTATTTAATATATGATATTATTTAATTTTTATACATATTTAGAGATTGATTTTGAATTCTTGATTCTTCATTTTTTTATTTATAATAAATTTATTGTTACAAATTTTATTTATGTAGTTATGAATTTGTAAACTTATTTGATTTTATATCATTATACTTAAATTAAAATTTTAGATATGGTTATGACTAATGCCTTTTAAAGTGACAATATAACAAAAATAGTTAAATGAACAACTAGAATGCGTAGAGGTCTCCCTTACATGTGTTTCATTTCCTATTATGCATATTTTTAACCCCATTTGTCTATTTTCCATTTTTATCCTTATTGATCCCTCAAAATTTTATATTTTTGCCTCTTATAAAAAATTTGTTGATAATATCTAAGTGATAGAGAGAAAATTATTGTGATGATCATGTAGTTTTCCTATTAGTTGTGCAATTACATTAGTGGTTTTCAAATTTTATGTTGATTAAATATTATATTATTTTCATAGTGATTATGAAGTCACCATGTTGGTTTGGAGATCACCCATATATGAAATTTGGTGATTCTACATTGATACACAAAAAAAATGAATTTTGAGCATCTAATCCATTCATATATTCCTCTAACTTATGCATTATATTTCCATTTAGATCCTACCCTTATAAAACATTCATGCATCCCCATAACTTATTTATGAGTTTTAGAACCCCATTTACAGAGAGTTTGATCAATTTTAAAGTACCACTCCTCTAGAAAACTCCATTATTTAAGTCAACAATAACAAAGATTTGTACTTTCTATCCTATGTAATCCATTAGATGTTACAATTTTTATATCTATTTTAACAATCCCAATTTAAATCCAACAGTCCTAATTGACCAATCTATAACTATGTCAAATGCAATATGCAAGATAATACAAGTATATATCTTCTCAACCAATTTTCCCATAGTTTTCCTACCTTGAGGAATTCTTCATTAGTTGAATATGAGTGGATTGAAGGGTGAAATTACCTAATGACAAAAATCAATAAGCTTTTTCTAGATTTTGTTGCTTCTTCAACATTTGGTTACAAGTCAAGATTTTTTTATTTCATCAAGGTTAATTAGAAATATTTTGATAAATAAAATATTTCTATATTATTCTATTTATTAATAGATTAGTATGTCAATTAGTTTCTTTTAGTATATTAGATTACTAGTAAATATTTTAACTTTTTATTTGTTTACAAACATCTAGGAAACATTGCCCCTATCTTACTAAAATAAAATTTAAAAAAAATAATAATTTAATTGGAACTTTGCACATTCCCCCTTTTTTATTAAAATATTCTAGTGTTTTAGGAGGAGGAATAGTTCCCCCTAATTTTTCTTCCAAATCTATATTTGCATTAAAATCCACTTCTATTATCACTTTTTATTCCTTCAAATTGTTCATAACCAAAGAAAGAGAGTCCCAAAGATGTTTTCTTTTGTTGTAGTTGCATTTGGACCATAAACATTAAAAATCCACATTCATTTGAATTTGTCTTCATGCATTCAACCTTAATTCATCCCATTCACATTCATTCCAAAACATTCACTAATTATTATCCATTTATTCATCCATGTTTGCACACTTCCACATACCTAATCCTTATCTTAAGATCTTAATCTCTTTGTCTTTGGTTAATCTTGAGTGGCTTAGGGTGGAAACCAACATTTGGGTTTTAATATTCAAACTATAATATTTCCAACCCTTTTAACTAGCCATAATGAGTTGACTTGCTACATGTTTTTGTGAATTTATATTCTTTCTTAGTATTTAAAGGAATTCATTTGTGCAATTAATATATTGGATATTGGAGAGTCATAAGTGACTAAAAGGGAAAGGGACTAGAGAAAATTTTGTTTCTAAAGAACAAAGCATCTTAATCTACTTTAGAATCATACTAGGCCAAGTGAATGTCAATGTATGTTGTATTTAATCATTTAATCAAAGTTCTAAAGCCCATCCAATAAGGTTTTCACTTAGGAGAACTAGAACCTATCAATTTGGCAATCTCCTCTAATGTGCTTGTAAACGGTACCTTGGCAAATCAAACATAGAAGGTTAAGGAAAAAGAAATCACTATTGTAATTTTCTAATGGATCATTCTTATGGACTACAAATCTTTGTCATTTATCAAAGCATTCCCATATTCCCTGATTTTAATCTCAAGGTCCTAATATTTAATTGACAGAGATCTATGATACTACAAATGGTCCAAAGCATGCATCAAACAAAGAGAACTAATTTTTCTATAACTTGACAACCAGATTCTACACATCAAGATTAACTTTCCATCATTATTTTCAAAATTAAATTTGCATATTCCCTTTCATTCAATTATTATATTTATTTTTTATTGACTTATTGACCGAACACAAATTTAGCTTTATTTGACTATATATATGATTATTTACCCTATATTTGTGTAAAAGGGATTTTTCTCCCTTACAACTTTATGAGATACCTTTTTTTTCATTAATGTTGAACGTTATTCCTAAGAAATAAGAAGCATAACGATCTCAAACACGAAGTAAATGTAATCCAGTACCTTCACTACCTATGAACGGAAGAGGATATGTGATACAGAATATTAAGGGGTAACAGCACAACTCTTAAGGGCTCTACACCATAGCGGCGACAAAAGACATTCTAGCCATTAAAAGACGAAGAATTCACAAGCGTTAGCTAACTGGTGGCGGGAGAGATATCGTCACGTTAGCCGAGATTGTTGAAAAACAGAAATAGTGTGATTGCAGTAAGTTGGTCTTTGGGACAGTTGAGAATATTGGTCAATTGACAAGCCTGTTAATGGCAAAAAACAATGCAAAGGCAATAATCCACCTTACTCAACGGCTGCATTAATCCCAGACAACAATGCAATCTAATCGGCGGACCTATCGTAAGCTGCCTACGTCTATAAAAGCCATAGAGATTGGTCCATAAGAGCATTCACAATTTGACGTTTTCATAACCATGGAATCGAGGCTTGGGTTTGTGGTGGTAGCATTCGCAGTGCTTATACTTGTGGGAGATGTGGGCAGCAGCAGAGTAAGGCATGTTGAGCATCTCTTCAAGGGTGGACTTGGCAGAGGTCATGGAGGAGGAATTGGCGGCGGCGGGGGTGCTGGTGGAGGTTCTGGTGGTGGAGGAGGAGCGGGCGGTGGGGGAGGCTTTGGCGGTGGAGGAGGAGCTGGCGGAGGAGTTGGAGCTGGAGCTGGCGGAGGAGCTGGCGGTGGGGCAGGATGAGGAGCAGGTGGTGGCGGTGGGTTTGGGGGAGGTGGAGGAGCTGGCGGTAGCGGTGGATTTGGTGGAGGAGGTGGGTTTGGTGGCGGTGGAGCAGTTGGAGGCGGAGGGGGAGTAGGTGGAGGTGGTGGTGCAGACGGTGCTGGGGTCTTTGGCGGGGGAGGGCATTCTGCCATTCCCTGAAGAAGATGCGAGCTGGTATACATGCACAGTTTAGCAACAGTTCTTCAATTTGCTCTATTTGAAACTATAGTTATTATACTCTGATATTTACAAAATAAAATAAGCAGTTCTAAAACTACTGCTTACGTTGAAGGGGAAATATTTCCTTTACCAATACAATTTGCGTCGCATATTCTATTTGCAGGCCTTGTAAACTAAGTTGATGATTCTGTAAGAATAGCCGAGCGTAGCTCCTTGACCAGGTTTTTTTTCAAAATACATGCCAAGTAAGAACATATGTGAAGTAAATATAACGCTTAAAATCTGAAGAAATCAAAGATTATGCAACTAGTGGAAAACTTATATGTAATAATAATGAAAGAAACAACTACTTCGTATAATCCGTGTCATAGAATGTGTACTGGAAAACACCTTGCATGCGTTGAGGTTGTAAATACATCTTATGTGACTCGCGTAGTACAAAGTATAGCTCAGACTACGGCTTGGAATGAGAGAAGTTTTGCTCATAAGATGTTTTATTTTTAATAGCACAGAATGTTGTAATATGACATTATGAAGCAAAGATCTCTTAGGTTTAAACAGCTCACAGAAACCATTAACAGAGAGCAAATTACAAACAGGAAGAATTTTCCATGATCAGAAAAGGAAACACAGTGTTTACACACATAAAATGTTTTTCACTAAGTTGAGTGATTTTAAATGATCACAACAAGGATCAAGTCTTTTTGAGAATAAGTCTCCATAAGAGATGAGGCCAAATCATGTCGTAGGCAACATTGCGTGGGATAGATACACCTTAGTCCTTAGCTTTCTATTGATAAGGTTCAACTTAGGACCCACACTCTCATATTGAATAGCCAAACAATTATGTAGACTTGATATAAAACCCTCCAACAAAAATAAAAATTACATGAAACTTTTTAAGTATACTTTACTATGTAATTTTTAGTCATATTTATTATTATGTTTTTTATCATCATTTTCACTAATTTTACTTCTTTTTCTTTTTGACTAGAAATAAATTAAAATTGTTTTCAATAAAACTAGCTAATAATTTATTATTATATATTAGAAATTTACTTGTGAAACAAATGAGACTATAACAATCAATGGTGGATTGGTCAATAACATACAACTCTAATTTTTATTCAATTAGAGAATTAATAATCATTCTAAATGTTAGAATATGAAATATAAAGAATATAATATGTTATAAAAATTCATATATAAATACCTATATGTGACCACCAAATAAATTTTCACTATCTTGTCAATGATGACCATATTATTCAATCTTCCATTAGAAATATAATCACCCTCTAATATCCCCATACACATAGAATGACAATAAGTAAAATCATGTGAGATGACAACCTATGCACCCTATGGATCACATTATCCTCCAATGTACATATAGTAGTATCTATAGTAGAAATATGGAGCAACAACATGAGAAGATTAATAGTCCTACTACATGAGCATCCTCTAAACTATAAGACTAAAACCTACATGTGACATGTTGTATAATGATGTTTATGAGATTATTGATGGTATCGAGAGTCTACACATCTACTCACCTTGATGACTAACAACAACATTACATGTGTTGAGGTTTTTTTTGGTTAACGATCTTGATGGATATTTTGGTGTTAAAAATAATTTAGAATTTTTTAGATTAAAAAAAACACAATATTTTTTCTAATTAAGTATAAGGGCTTCTTATTATTGTTACATGGATGTTGGTTAAAGAGAATCCATTATTTATCTTGAAAATTAATATTTTTATGAAATTATGATTGCACTAATTGACATGAAATCTATTGTAATTTATTTGAAGAAGCGCATTATTTTTTTTATCTATTCAAATAGTAAAAATAGTTCTTTAATCGTCTTTGTTATTTCCAATTTATCATAAGATAACTTTGTCACATAATATTGGTGACATGACTCCCTATGTGTTTATGATTGATGAATTTCAACCATTACCAGATCAACTTGTTTTTTCATTTCTTTTAGTGTATTTAATGGATGCATGGTGTGAGTTTGATGTGCATTTTACTAATGTTTCAACTAAATCTATAATTCATTTTTTTAATTTTTCTCTGTTTTCCCTAATAGATCTTATTAGCTTTATGAATGGTTTATAGGAAACATTAAAGGAGATTTAGGTGGTATAGAAATTTATTTTGACACTTTTCCTTCCACATTAGGTTAGGACCATCCTAGTTCACAATAGTTGGTATGAAAAAATAAGAAAATTTAAAAATTCATTCTACAAAAAGAATTATAAAAAATTAAAGAAAATTTGATCTAAAATCTAAGAAAAAAATCATTTACCTTTCCTTTGATGTATAGAACTATGAAAAATGTATAGAGGGGATTTACAAATGATCCATTTGTAAAATATATTCATATAATAATAGATATCATAGTTTTATATTTTTGAGGTTGTGGGTTATGAAAAAATATGTCTTGTGTTATGAATTAGTTCAAAGATGAGTGAAAGGAGTGGTTGTAGAAAAAGAAGTGGGAAAGGAGTTCCAAATATGCAAAATAAGAGAATATTTGAATTGGATTAAGGGGATGATGAAGATGGAGAGGATAAATTGGTTCTTAATGATTGGGATACTGCATTGGGGGTTGATGAGGATGTGGATGAAGACATTGAAAACCTTTCAAAATTGTGGTTAGAGTCTCAAAGGATTTTTTTGCAAGGACCTTTCTTTTCTAAGCATCCATCTTCTTTTTCTACAATAGGGGACCTTGAAAGTACCCTCTCAAGGGTCTCTTTTCTCCTCTCTACCTAGATTCCTTTTGTGGAGGCATGTGGAAAAGTGATAGCAGAGGTAGTGAAGAAGAAAAACCTTATGGATAATTTAATTGCCTCTTGTAATGACACACCTGGTGATGGTGTTGTAATGTAGGAAATTTTATACCCTTTACAATTTCACACTTTTTTTGGGTCCCTTAATTAATTAGACTTAATTAAGCTTCTAATTTTCCAAATTATGCATTCCAAAGCCTTATTATTCTTATTTTCTAAAAGGGAAACCAACATTTAATTAATGCAATTAATATTTCAATCACATTGAAGAATGAGTGTCCTTGAATTATAGGCTAGGACCCACCCTTTAAGTCCTAGGACCCATTTTTAAATATTTTTTTGGTGGTATTTTAATGATTCAAATTCATATGAAATTATCAGCTTTTGGAATCTAATTTTGGGAAATTATATAAAGACCTATAAATACATAGCATTTTATCAATTCAAATCTAACACACTTTTTGGATACTTCATGTGATAAGATATTATTGTCAAGACCATTCAAGAGTAGATTTATCCATCATTTGTTACAGCATTCAAGATCCTAACATCATCTTCAAGTGTGTGTGTGTGTGTGTGTGTGCTCATGTCATCTTGTGAAGGCTAATATGCATTGTTGATCCTAAAAGAATCCAAGGATTTTCAAGTGTCTAAATCAATCAAGAAAAGCAAGATCAAGTCCTTGGATTTATGTGTTTCACTTCAATCCTCTAAGGGAAGCCATTGAAGGTTTCGTGAGTTTTTGCAAGAAAGTTTTCATTCATCATTTCTTTATCCAGTGTCATTATTCTTCTATCAAGGTTTAATTACCAAACATGGGGTTTGAATAAGGAAAACTCCCATTCAAACAAAATATTTTTTCCCTCTTTGTATGTGTAGATTACAGGTTGAAGAAGGATTGAATATCTTGAAGAGAAATTTTGCATTCTTGCATTTGTTGTATTCATTTTTGTCAAGTCATGGAAACCTAGATTCAAAATTTATTCTCAGTTGTCTGATAGTGGAACCTGTGTGAAAAAGAAGCTATGATCTTGTCTCAAAGGATTGCAAAAGCAACTTTCAAAATCCCTAACTAGGACCCACCACCCTAGAGAAAACCTATCCTTCAACAGATCTCAAAACCTACTTTTGGTGATTGGTACATGTGTCCTTACCCTTCTCAGATCTTTTTGTAAACCATGGTTTTCATTTCTATACTTTTGAGAATTTGCATTTCATGTTAAAATTCTTACAGTTCATTTAGTTTAAGCATTGCATATCATTTCAATTTGGTTTCAAATCTATCCTATTGTCCTAAGGACTGAGATCCAAGGCTGATTAACTCACCTTTGAGGTTGGAAGTCAATCTCTACTCCTTGTGATCTCTTTCCTAGTGAAATGTTATTAGGGAGAGGGATAAATAGAGAAAATACCCCTTATTCACATTAAGGGAACCCTATTCCCCACTATTTCATTTTGGTGAACCCAACATTGTTAAGGTGTCTTGTTCACCGGGTGTTTCTATCAATAAATTTTTAGATGTGGTTTTTGATGATGATGTTTTTGAGACTTTTCACTTGAAGGATGGGATTAAGGAGTAAGACAAATTACTGTTGGACTTTTTGTTAGAAACTTTACTAATGTGGTAGGGGCATGAACTACTCCTAATGAAACTAACCAAAAAGTACTTGTGACATCTTCTCAAGATGTGAAAAGGATTGTGATAGGACCTTGTTCAAGGATTGGGAGTTTTGTTGAGGGATTTCACTCCTTATAGGAGTCCTCCCTTTCCCCTACTATGTATTTGTACTTTCTTCGAGTCAATCTTGGTGCTTTGAGGTCTCAATCCATTACTTACAAGGTTTCCAATGAGGAAGCTTACTGTGATTTTACCTACATGTAGACTATTGTCATTGGGAAATTTTTTTACTTACATTTGAACATTGATAATATTCAAAAGTTGAGTTATAAAAAGATGGACAATGGCTAGTCAAATTCAAGTGGCCATAATGAAAGATGGATTCTTTCTTTTTTCCTTCAAAAATTTAGAGGAAAGAATACAT
>VDFB02155852.1:0-22983 GCA_007258455.2 Sequoia sempervirens
TTTTTTGATTTTTTATAAAGTTTTTCCCAAGTTTTTAATATTTTTTAAAAAATGTTCAAAAATCTAAATTTTTCAATTTCGCCTGCGACATTAATATTTTTTAATATCTTTATGTTTTTGATAAGGAAAAATAGGTTTTGGAGGGGCTCCGAAACCCTTTACATAGACGAAAAGTTGCAAAAAAGACTAAGCCAAGAAAACCCACAGCCCAAAAAACCAAAATGCTGACAACAGAAAAAACCAAAGAAACCCGTCAGCAAACCAACAACAAAAACATCAGCACCCAGGCTAATCAAGCAAAAGAGTCAGCACAACTACATCATCTTTTCCAGAACATTAATCGAGGCCGTATTTTCCTCAATGACCCCCTTGTGCATCTCCATAACATCTTTGAGCTCATCATACGATATGGTAGCCCACTTCTTGGTCTTACTCCTCATCCTCAAACACGGGCCATCCTCCACATCCTTTTCCATAGATGGTGTAGAATCCACATTTTTGTCCACCAGGTTCAAATAATTCACATCCTCAACAACTTTCTTAATTTCACCCACCTCCAGGGGTTCACCAGTCCATTTCAAGGCTTTCTCATTTAAACTGAAAGACCCTTAGCAGTTGACTTCAAGGAATTGTTGCTTATTTCACCACTGTCTTTAAATCATCCGACAACTTACAAATTATGTCCTCAATATTAACAAATCTTTCCTCCAAAGTCTAATGAACTAACATTTCCAAAGAGATAATCCTCTCCTCATGAGTTATACCTAGGCGATCAACATCTACAACCAATTTATCAAGCACTGCATTCATGGATTTAACCTTACCTTTAATCACCCATTCCTTTTGATTGCTACAGACCAACGCCACACATACATTCTACCAATTCTTTACTTGGACATTGAGCTCCTTAACTTCTAAGAACAACCATTTCACTAGAGAAAGCAAGTTACGCGTTCCCTCCTCAACCATCTTACCAAACATACCCATATTCACCTCATCCCAATTGACATTTGGCTCGACATTCAACTCAAAATTCTGACCAGGGACATTCCTATGCTCCTCTTCCTCCTCAACAGGGGAATCCTCCACTTCGACCACCTCCACCTTAATCCTATGCTTGTTTGGAAAGTTTTCCAAATCCGCTAAGACTTCCAATTGCTCTATCTTCACAACATTCCCTTTTACCTACAAGGAGCTAACATGAGAGTCAAGGGGACCCTGGTTAGGGTCAATATCCTTAGAGCACTGAAAACCATCAATCCCTTGAACATCCATAGGCACAGACCCAAGAAGGTTTTTATCCACACTAGGACTATTATCCACAACCAGGGTGCTTTCCACAACCCCCACATTTTTAGGACCTTGAGCACTAGTCACAAGGGAGCTTTCCACCACACCAACCTTCACAAGACTCAGAGGAGGCTTCACACTAGAACCAGGTATCTCAACATCTTTTGACAATTCCACCTTTCTCTTACCAGAAGAATTTTCTTTCCTGGGACATTTAGTTTTCTCCTTAGTGCTCTTCTTCCCAGACTATACCATTGCATCCCTCAACTCAATGTCTATTTCATAACCCTTTGACTACACTTCAGAAGCTTCAAACCCCTCCTCAGACACACCATCCTCCACAAACATTTAATCACAATTCAAGTCTTCAACCTTGGAATTCCCTTCCCACTTCGTTGTAGAATCACCCCTCTCATAACCATAATTCTTAATCCCCTTTTTGCGAGCCAGGGTTTTAGGAGAAACATGGAGTAGCTTTAGCTTAATATGAGCAAACAAGAAATTCATAAGGCCTTCATGAAAAATGACCTTCTTAGGGTTTCTACGGTGATCCTCAATACTATTTTCCATGGACAACAAGAGATAAAAAGGAAAAGAAACCAATACCTTGTGATAGAAGTAATTCAAAAGCATAAAGTGGTAGCTATAAACAATAGAGAACCTACCTTCCAATGTGAAAAAATGCATGATATTCAGCACAAGATCCCTCCACAATAGTTTGAGAGACTTACGAGCATACCCACCACTCCCAACTTCCCTGAGCTTCTTCTTCTCATAAAATTTGAAGAAATTAGCAAGGGATTTCTTAGCAACTGCTTTGTCTCTATAGAATTTCCTACCAAAAAATGAAAGCCCAGTGACTTCTGCCACAAAATCCTCATCAATATTGAACTCCACACCTTTATAACATAGAGTCCTATTCCACCCTTTCATAAAGAACTCTATTGGTTCAAGATTAGGGCCTTGGAGTCTTAGCATGTAATGGGTAACCCCACCCTTATCCAAGTGCTCCCACATAGTTTCATTGCTCTAGAATTCCTCACATGAGCTCAGCTCCACTCTACAGAGAGCAGGAATCCAACAACACCAAAAATTTCTATAAAAAAAAAGGCTAGCTAACCACAAAAAAATGCAAATAATACCCACAAAACGTGTGAGCCTGCCATTCCAAGTACTTCCCATCCTACATAGCCAGGCCATAATTTCTCAAAAATCTAAATGATAATTATGAAAAAGGTAGGGCCAAGACTCAACGTGCATAAACCAACTCAAAATAATAATGAAGAGCTTTGCCCATATATCGACCACCTTAAAGACATGCCACCTGGTTATTATTGGAAATTATTTTAAGATTGAGTGGTAAGGATTCAAATACATCCCAATCATAGTTAGCCACCACTCCTAAACTAGCTAACTCATCATCCAACAAGTTAGCTTTCCTAAACACATGGGAGATTCTAATCTCATCAAAAGAATTAATGATGGAGATGAAATCATTAATGAGATGAGAAATTGAACACATTGGTGGACACTTCAACACGAGACAATTTATAATGTTGGGCGAGTCCCCTTCCAACCAAAGTTTAGAGACACCTAAATTCTTCACCAACATGAGGCCATGATAGGTTGTAGCTACCTTTGCAAAGTGGTTTGTCTGGATTCCCAAAGGGAGTGCCACTGTAGAGACAAACCTACCATTCTCATCTCATAACACTCCCCCACAACTAGTAGGACCCAAATTTCCCTTTGAAGGTCCATCAAAATTAACTTTAAACCAACTAGAAGAAGGAGCCTTCCACTAAACTCCCTCCCTGGGTTCTTTTAACTTCTTCACCATATTAGAAAGGTCACAAGAGAGATTCCATCTTTTTTCCACAAGCAGATCATAAGGAGAAACATTCACCTTCAGGTTAAATGAGGGGATCACCAAGAATTCAGAAAGGAAATTTTCCTTGATAGCATCATAGATGTTAAAGGCAAACCTAGAAGGTGATAGCTCCAACTAGCGGAAAACAAGGTTGTTATGTTCCTTCCAAACTTCCCATGCTACATATGACAAGATAAGAGACAACAACAATGAGAGAGCTGGATTAAGGGAAGGAGACACCCACTAAGACCATAAATCAACAAAGGAGGTAGGGAACACCCACACAATATACCACAATTGAAAAATATGAGCCCAAACATCCCAAGTATAACTGCATCCAGTCACCAGATGAAAAAAATCCTCAACAACTTCTTTACATAAGAAAAACCTATATGGAAGAGATATTCCCCTTTTCACAAGATTATTTAGAGTTAAAATCTTGTCCTAACAAAGAAGCCAAAAGAAAATATTGATTTTAGGAAGGAGCTTCCCATTCCACAAATGACCCCAGAAAGGAGAGGGACCAACCAACTGAGTCTGAAAAGAATGAGGAAACAGAAAAATTGCCATTGGGAGTTAGCTGCCAAATCACTGAATCCTCAAGAAAATCCACCAGGATATGAATCATGGAAAGGAACACAAACAGGGGCTTCAGATCCCTATTAACAAAATAAAGTCTAATCCAACTTCAACAAAAATACCCCACTCCCTGATACAAAAATATTTGAAAGGGGCCGCCCAAAGTTCATCCTTCAAGGGACCATGCCCTATCCACCAGTAGTCCTAGAACAAGATCCTTCTACCATTACCCAAAACCCACAACAAACTAGTAGCCATTGTCGAATGAGAAAAAAGCATAAAGTTCTAGAGGATCGACCCCTGTGAAGGAAGAAAGTTCTCCCTGAACAAATCTCTAAACTTATCCACTCCCCTCAAATACTTAGAAGAGTATATTTCCATCCACTCTTTGTCACTCAAAAGAAGGTTCCATAACTGTTTAGCCATAAGGGAAGAATTGAAATCTTTTAGCTTACACAAGCCTAATCCACCTTGGATTTTAGATCTGCACACCTTCTCCTAGGACAACAAGTGTAATATTTTCTTCTCCTCCACACCAGACCACAAGAACCTTTTTTGAATTCCCTCAATATTTTCCCAAAATATTCTAGGAATTTAGAACAAACATAAGGCATAAAATGACAAATTCTAGAGAGTCGACTTAATTAACTGGATTTTGCTTCCTTGGCTAAGCAGGACACCCTTCCAACCAACAAGCTTAGAATTAAAATTATCAGTGATACTACTCCAAAAGGAATCAGGGACACTGTTAGAACAAAGAGGGAGTCCCAAATGTGTTGATGGGAGCTCCCCAATACCACATTCAAGAATACTAGCAATCCTCAATTGATGATGCTCCAGAGTATTAAGAAAAAAAGTAGTACTCTTAGGCAAACTTACCTTCTGACCTGAAGCTGCCTCATAATGCTAAAGGATAAGATAGATAGATTTAGCCGCAGATACAGAATCCTCCACAAGAATAATAGTGTCATCAAAAAATTGTTGATGGAAACAATAGAGTTAGTGTGAAGAGGGATAAAGACCTTTAAAGGCCCCATTAGACACTACCTAGAGAAGATACCTGCCCAAAGATTCCACCATAATGATAAAAAGAAAGGGAGAGATAAGATCCCCTTTTCGTAGACCATGATAATTTCTAAAAGAGGCTGAGGGAGACCCATTGATCAACACTACAAAAGGAGAGGATATTAATTGCCACACCAATTGCAGCACCCAGTTTGAAAACCCAAATGCCTTGAGAATACTCATCAAGAAGCTTCAATTCACCCAATCATAAGATTTGACCAAATCAAGCTTCAAAATAAGACTAGGCTTATTGTTAACTTTAAGAGAATGAATGCTTTCATGCACCGTGATAATAGAATCCAAAATATGCCTTCCTGGCACAAAACCATTATGCTGCAGAGAGATAATATTAGACAACACCCCTTGCAACATAGAAGCAAGCACCTTAGAAAAAATCTTATAAATGGAGTTACAAAGACTAATAGGTCTAAAATCGCCAAATAGCTCAGCCTCAGGCTTCTTAGGAATTAACACTAAAAAGTGGAATTCAATTCCTTAAGAAGCTGCCTACTTCCAAAAAATTCTTTGGTGGCATTGATAACATCCTTCAAAATTATCTCCCAATAAGAGTGAAAAAATAACATAGGGAACCCATCTAGCCCCAAAGATTTATTCCCTTCAAAAGAAAACATAGCCTTTCTAATCTCCTCATCCGACGAAATGTTAGTCAAGACCCTATTTTCCTCCTCCATCACCAGGTTTGGGATAACATTAAGGAAACCTTGTTAGCAGATAGGATCCAATGGACGATCCTCCAAAAGAAGGTCCTCAAAGAAAGACCGAGTTGTAGATCTAATGTCATTATCCTCCTCAAGAGAAGAATTATTCACCACCACTTTAGAAATCCTATTAGATGATCTATGCTTCAAAGTCGTGAGATGAAAGAACTGAGTATTTTTATCCCCACTTCGAAGCCAAATAGCTCTAGACCTCTGCTTCCAAAACTCCTCTCTCACCACAATATTATGAAACTAGACAAAATAACACTTTCCTCCTGAAGCAGCACAAAATTAGACTTAGAAGCCTACATTTTTTTTGCACAATGACTAGCTTAGACTTAAGAACCAATTTTTCCGCAAAGATGTTACCAAAAGAGGCCTTATTCCACTGAATCAATTTTTTTAATAGAAGCCAACTTCTTAGCAACTTTATACATGGTAGTCCCATCGACATTAATATTCCACCACTGAGCAATTTTCGAAAGCAAATTTGGGTGGCTAGTCCACATCTTCTCAAATATGAATGGAAAATCCTTTTTATGACCAAAGGGTTCAACACTCAAGTAAATAGGGAAATAATTTGAACCAAGCCTTGTAAGAGTAGACAGGGAGCATGCATAAAAAGTGCAACCAATCAGGAAAAATGAGAGCCCTGTCTAACTTAACCTGAATCAAAGCATCCCTAGTACACCTATTGGACCAAGTATAGGATGCCCCTCCCAAATCCAAATCCATTAGAAGATTATCATTAATAAAATTCATGAGGTCAAGACGACTGTCATCAGCCACCTGAGAACCCCCAAACTTATCGGCATCATTCAACAAGGTATTAAAATCCCCCATCACTTGCCAGTTCTGAAGAGAGAACCGAGCCTTAAAAGTATTCAACCTTTCCCAAAAATGCTTACAAGAGATTTTTGCATTAGGAGCATAGATATTCGACAAAACCCAAGAGAACTTCTCCTTGAAACAAAAAAATGAAGTAGCAACATGATTTTCAAAAGCAAACAAGTCAGAGCCAACAACCACCTTAGGATTCCAAAACATTGCCACCCTACCAGAAGCACCATCATAATCAATAGCTTGACAACCACAGTTCTTAAAGAACCTATTCTTAATTTTGTCAACCTTCTCAACACTCATCTTAGTTTCCTAAATCAAAATGATATCAAGCTGATGATCTCTCACAATGTTTGCAAGAAGATCCTTTTTATGAGGATTATTTAATCCTCTTATATTCCAAGAGAGGATCTTCATAGGAGATTCTGCGAGGGACCATTTAGGCCCATTTCAAGCAGAGTAATCTATGATCCATCAACAATCACATTTTCTTACCCTCTCCCTTACTTTCTGCAAAGAAGGCCTTCCTTTGCCTCTTGGCTCCGAACCAAAATCCAATTTCAAATGGTTTCTAGTAGCCATCCCCACCACATATGGGTTTGGCTTCTTAATTCGAGACTTGGAGGATGGATGTATAGTATTCCATGACTTCTCATCTTGAGAAGCATAGTTAGAACAATCAATGAAAAAAGAGGTGAGCACCAACTTCTCAGTAACCAAATCCACCAATGGCTCTATGGAGGAAAAATCCTCTTTATCCACAATTGAATCCACTAGAGGGGGATCCAAGTACTCCTCCTTGGAAGTTAAAAGCTACTCCTTAGAGATCGTCTTCAGAGGGGTCATCTTCTCCCGCTCATCAACCACCAACGCCGAGTTAGAACCATCCTCCTCCTCCATATTAATACCCCGCTCATCAACACACGGGGCCTTCACTACACGCTCCACAGAAGGAGCTTCCTTGTCAAGGAAAGGAACTGAAGAAAAAATAGAGTCACCAAGAGGTGGACCCTCCAACACCACCTCCTCCATAGGCTCAACAGAGCCCTTCTCAAACCCGACAACATGTTGATTCTGAACCTCCTTCCAAACTTTGGCCTCCTTTTGAGAGATCGGGTTCTTTTTAGGAGGAACCATAGGCTTTAGAGGGAAGTTCTTCGCCCAATGCCCCACCTTCTTGTAGTGGAAGCAAGCAAAAGGGATAGATTTAAAATCAACCACTTGCTCCCACACTCCCAACTTAAGGTTTATCTTCATCATCGAAGGAAGATCCGTGGCCTAGTCCAAAATCACACACAACTGTGCATAAAAAAGCCTACACCTTGAAGCAATAAGACTATCAATAGAAAGAAAATGTCCAAAATTAGATGCTATTCCTTTAAAGACATGCTCATCCCAGAATTCAAGAGGAAGCCCAGGAAAATGAACCCACACTGGAGCTGAGTCAAAGGAACAAGAGCTAGGGGAGAAGCCTGCTTCCCATTTCTTCAACACCAGAGTAGATTTCCCAATAAGCCACGGTCCCCACACCAAAAATTTCAACAAATATTCATCACAAGTAAAATAAAATGAGAAGAAGCCCTTCACAAGGGCCGCTATCTCAACCTGGCCTTTTAGATGCCAACGATTTTTAGCCAACAAACAAACCATTTCAATTTTAGGATGAGGTCGCAGAAACTTACCAACCAATGGTTGTTCCAGGTAAGAATACCTTTGTCAATAATACAATACGACACCAAAACCAAATAATCGTTAGCTGACGGGTTAACAAAGAAGTCCACTGGAGGCGAGGAGATTTTCTCCTTAAGCCTATCACCAAATAAAGTTGACCACACCTTACCATCCACTGAGGAAACATCAATCTTAGCAGCTTTAGGGATGACAACTGCCTCGAGAGCCACAAAATTAGACCCCACCTTGTCACAAGAAGTACCATCCTTACATAGACTGCTAGAGGGAGAAAGGACATGTGAGACACCCAATGGTAAGGACCCAAAAGATGTCCCATCCAGAAGAAAACCATCAGCCAACCTCCCAACCTCAGCTTGACCTCCACCATTAATGCCAGACCCTGGAGCAGAGATTCCCACCTTACTAAAATTTGAAAAATCCTTACCTTCAACCGAAGAGACTACGACAACACTACTTGACGATGCACCCATTATTTTTTTTTGGACAGTTTTAAGATTTATTTATTGTTTTTTAATATTTTTCATGTTAAAAAAATCCGCCAATTTTTTTTCATATTTTAATATTAAAAACAATTTTTTTTCACCCACTTTTTTAAGTGCACTAATACTTTTTAATAATTTTTTAATATTTTTTAAATTAAAAATATTAAAATCTCAAAGCCATCAAATTTGGAGGCATATTTAGTGGAAAGCTAAACTAGCAACTCGCTAACTTTATCTAGCAAGTTACTAATTTTGGGACTTGTAAACTAGCTAGAAAATATCTAAATTTGATGGACCACTAACTTTGGCGGTTCAGCTAAATTTGGCAAATTTTTTTCACACCCCCTCTCCGTTGATGCATTGATTTTTCAAAGCCAACTTTGAACGCTCATAACTCAGGCTTCCGACCTCCAAATTCAATGCAATTTTTTTATTTGGGATAATTTTTGTGCTCTACGCATTGGTGAAAATAGTTTCAAATTTTAATGCATGGATTTTTCAAAAAAATTTGATTCTCAGAGAGGACACCTCACTGTTCTCGTTTTGCAAACTTTAAAGTTGCATAACTTTTGCATACAACCTCAGATCAAGTTGATTCTTTTTTTGAAAGTGCATGATATTTTGTGTACTTTGAATTGATGCTGTTTATTTCATATGAAATTATACTGAATATATACTTTCAACACATGCTCATTTCTTGAGGATTTGTAAAAGCATTGAAATCCATAAATTTGTAACTATACTACATTAAAAGTGCCAAATCATTTTTTTCAGTGAGGGTTATTTGATTGAGTAAAGAAGGGGGGTCTCTTGTTGTCTTTGTGCTTGATCAACATCTCTCATACTTTGTGCTCTATTTTTCCTTCACTATGGGTACATTTAAGTTTCCATTGCTAACGCTATACAACTACAACACATGTCATAAAAAAGCTCTTAGTTGTCTAAGGAGTTTAGTATCTCTTGATATAATGTTTCAAATTGAAGAATGTAAAGATTCACATGATGCATGGATCAAATTAAAAAATCTCTATGGTACAACTGATGAAGTTCATGGTTATCAAATTAACAACAAATTAATGAGTCTTGATCCAAAGTCTTTCGATAAAATCCAAGATTATGTAACAAAGGTCAATGACCTTAGAGCACAATGTAAATCATGTGGCTTAGAGAAGAAAGACATTCAACTTGTCTATAACACTCTCAACAAACTTGGACTTGAATTTTCAGCTTTTGTTTCTAGCTTTCACATTCATAGGTTGACAATGGGATCTACATTCACTACACCTTCTTTTGCTTCATTTTCTGAAATGTTGATGCAAGAACAATGTAAGCTTATTTTAATGGATCTTCTTAAGCCTTCACACTCACAAGATTTGATGACTGGTCAACCAAAGGGTCATAAAGAATCAAGGAAACCTAACAAAAAAAAGCAGTTCAAGAAGAAGTCAGAAAGAGATCAAGCACAATCATCTTCAAAAAAAGTTTACTCCAACTCCTCTTCAAAGGGGAATTTTCAAAAGAAGGAAATGCCAACTTGTAGCTGCTGCAAGAAACCTAGCCATGAGGAACATTCTTGTCATAAGAAGTTGATCGATGAGTTAAAGCATCTTCTTAAAAAGAACAACATTAATCTACCTTATTTTGTTTCTCAACAATCCCTTACTCCTTCCAAATTAGGTAAAGGGAAAGAAACTACACTTGTTGCTATTGCTAATTCTTCACAACAATGGATTCTTGACTCAGGTGCATCACATCACATGGGTTCTATTAAAGAATTTTTTTATTTGTTGGAGCCTTGTTCTATGCCTCACATTCTCATCGGGGATGATTCTCCAGTGGATGTAATTGGGAAGGATTCAATTGATATTGGAAATGGTACATTTGAGGATGGACTTTGTGTGCCCGATCTATCAGCCAACCTTCTCTCTATCTACCAAATCACATAGAATGGTAGAAAAGTTGAATTCACTTCAGATTCTATCAGCATCAAGAATCTTGAAGATAATGCACTCCTTGCAGTTGGTAAGGCCAATCATGAATCTTGCTTGTATGCTTTCTCTCACTTTTTACTTAATTCACATTCCACCGCATTGCTCACCCATTCAAATTATGAGCATACTATGGCAAGAGTGGTTTGGCCATCTCAACTAATACTATCTTTAGCAACTCAACAAAAAAAATATGGTCATAGGTATTCCTCAAATCAATTTTTTTGATGGTGTATGTTTGGGTTGTGCCTTGGGAAAACATCCAAGGACAAGTTTGAAAAAGGGAAGGCTTGGCGAGCTTCAGAAGTTTATGAATTGGTTCATAGTGACTTGGTGGGTCCTTTTCCATCATTATATTTCAGTAAGGCTCATTATTTTCTCTCCTTCATTGATGAATATTCTGGATCTACACATGGGTCTACTTTCTTTGACACAAAGTAGAAGTCTTTGATAGATTTCAAGAGTTTAAGGCTCGTGCCAAGAAGTAATATGAAAAGTGTGTCAAAATTCTCTACAATGATAATGGCAGAGAATATGTGAACCATGAATTTGAGAAATTCTGTACTCTGAAAGGGATTGATCTTCAACATACTTTTTCCTACACACCACAACAAAATGGTGCAGTTGAGAGGAAAAATAGGTCCCTGAAAGAGATGGCTAGCTACATGATCCATGCTTGCTCCCTTGCACTTGCATATTGGGTAGAAGCTATCAACTGTACTGTTCACATCCATAAAAAAGTTTCACATAAGGCATTAAAGGGAATAAATCCCTTCAAATATTGGTGTGGTAGGAAACCTGTTGTGGGGCACTTTCAAATTTTTTTCTCCCCAACATGGGCACATATTCCTTCAGAGAAGCGCAAGGCCTTGGAACCTCAGAGTTAGCGTTGTATCTTTGTTCGTTACCTTGATGGTGTTAAAGGATATCGATTAATGAATCCTACAACACATGAGCTCTTCGTTGAGTAGAGTGTACATTTTGAGGAAATATCTCCTAGCTCATCCTCTACTCTTCCTTCCTCCATAGTGGATATAGAACATTCTAACATTGAGGATTTTCCTCAAACTTCCTCTAGTCATTGAGTTGATCATGAGATTTCATCTTCCTCTTCATAGAGTTTAGAATCTCCTCCTACATGCCCTACCATACCTCATTGGGCTTGCCAAACACTTGAGTTTGCAGGCGATCTTGTTGGGGATCCTTCAAATACTAGGAGGACTCGATCACAACATCATGACATTACACATTCCTATATTGCCAAAAATTTAGATCTATAATCATTTCATGAAGCTTCTAGTATTGCTGAGTGGGATTCTGCAATGAAGGAAGAGTAAAAATCTTTAATACAAAACAAAACATGGGATCTTGTTCCACTTCCCAAGGGAAGAAAACTAGTTCAGTGTAAGTGGATCTATAGAACCAAATTTATGGCGGATGGCTTATTTGACAAGTATAAAGCATGAATTGTGGCCAAAGGTTTCTCTCAAGTTTCAAGTATTGACTACACTGATACCTTTTCCCTTGTTTCCAAATGAACTCCATTCGCTTGCTACTTTCTATTTCTACAGCTCATGGTTAGGTTGTACATCAAATGGATGTGAAAAGTGCATTTCTTCATGGAGATCTACATGTATAAATTTACATGGATCAACCACAAGGATTCATTCAATATTATTCATTGGTTTTCAAACTAAGGAAGTCTCTTTATGGCCTCAAACAAGCTCCATGAGCTTGGTATGCCAAAATGGACTCCTTTCTTCTCTCCATTGGGTTCTCTAGATGCCACTTAGATTCGAATGTCTACATCTTGCGGTAGGAGGATGCTACTCTCTTCTTGGCTCTCTATGATGATGACTTGATTTCCACTAGGAGCACTTCATCAATCATCTCGATTGTCAATATTTCTTTGCATGATAGATTTTCTATGATTGACTTGGGTCTCTTGCACTACTTTCTCAGGATTGAAAGCACATAGACCTCTTCCGAGATATCACTTGCGCAACCCAAGTATGCTCTCGATCTTTTGTCATGTTTTCATATGGCTCATTGTAAGCCTACATCGACCCCATTTCTATTTGGAGTTAAGCTTGAGGAAAAATGTTCCACACCACTAGTTGATGCTACTTTGTATCATCAAATTTTTGGTAGCCTCATCTACTTGATTCATACTCGCCCTGACATTTCCTTTGCAATTGGAATTGTTTCGCGCTTCATGTCAGAACCACATGAGCTTCATTGGAAAGCTTCCAAACAAATCTTGCACTACATCTAGGGCACTCATCAATATGAGATTCACTATGCAACAAGCACAAGTTTAGACTTACTTGGATACATAGATTTTGATTGGGCTGGTGATATTGATGATCACAAGTCCACATCTGGCTACATTTTTCTCTATGTTTTTCATCCCATTTGTTGGTAGAGCAAGAATCAACATGCCATTGCTCTTCCTTCAATTGAGGCTGAGTATCAAGGGGATGTCAATGCTACCACTGAGGCTATTTGGATTCAGAATATCCTCACTAAACTTGGTATCACCTTTTAGAAGCCATCAATCATCTATTGTGACAACCAGAGTGCCATCTAGATCTCGAAGAATCTAGTCCATCATCAACAAACCAAACACATTGAGATCCATATGCATTTTCTTTGAGAGATGATTCAAGATCA
This sequence comes from Sequoia sempervirens, assembly GCA_007258455.2. Classification (NCBI taxonomy): domain Eukaryota; kingdom Viridiplantae; phylum Streptophyta; class Pinopsida; order Cupressales; family Cupressaceae; genus Sequoia; species Sequoia sempervirens. The sequence goes on from VDFB02155852.1 coordinate 13,196, forward strand.
GGTCATTGATTTGCAATACTATCTTATAGTAGATCAAGTTGTAGATATATTCACCAAACCCTTCACCAAGAGCAAGCATGTTCATCTTCAATCTCTCTTGGGGGTGAGGGAAATCTCTTCTTGGGGGGTCACTTAGACCTTCGTCATTCAACCTCTCATGGGAGGGAGTTTTTTCCCACTGGGTTTTCTCCTTCTTTTATCATGGAGAGGTTTTATGTACATGGGTACCTCATTAGGCCTAGTAGTCTAGACCCATATTTGCATCTTTTCATTGTATACTTCTCCCTAAGTTGCACTTAAGGGGGGGTGTTAGTGTGAAAGGGGTACTTTATCTAACTAGTTCATTTCCTAGCTAGTTCTCCACTTAATTCCTCTTCACACTAGCTTAAATTTACATAGGGATAAGACGGTTGAGATTTAATGACATGAGTTGTCACACCTCATAGGATGACAACACTTGTCATAATATAGTTACATCTATCTCTCCCCTTGGCCTATATAACAAATTTTCTTTGTAATCTAAATTCTCAAGCTGAATATAGCTTTGCATTCTTGAGAGGAATATAATTTATTCTTTCTCATATTTGTAGTTTTTCTTTCCTTTAGTCATTAGTATCTTGGGGTAGGCTAGTTAGCAAATCTCTCAGTTATATTCTCTAGGAACTTCCAAAACTTCTCCTTTGAAAACTCCATTGTAATGTACACTTGCATGGAAACATTTTAAAGTGTGAGTCTCTTACAAGACTTAGTAAGCAACTTCCTTTGCCCCTTGAACTTGTCTTCATTTTGTGCTTTCCATATGGCCCATAAGATTTCAGTGGAAAGGCAATGCAAAAATAAAGCAACATCCTTATTCATTTTATTATCATAATCAAACAAGATTTTTTTAGGTATAGGTTAACCGTTATTCCCCATATATTCTACTCATGTAATGCCTCCACCAAGGAACCCTAGAGGACAACACAAAACTAGGTCAACTAATGGAACAATTTTTTTTTTAAACAACAATAGAATGCATAACATGATAAACTATTCCTAGGTCCTCTAAAGTTCCTCGAATGTGCTACTCAGAAATCAACAACCAAGATTACTAGAAACATTTCATCAACATTAAAGGATAACATGATCGATATAATAAGTAAGGTTCATTTTAAAGCTCCACATTAAATAATTCTACATTACTTACTTTTCTCGCATAACAACTGATAATCACATTAAAGACCATTTCTAGCTAACTAACATATGCATGATGCATTACTTCACAATACTCATTACAAGCAGAATTCATCAATATTTGTTACATCATTAAAATAATTACAATAATGCTTCCCCTAGTACATACGGGAAGATTACATCACATTACAATAAATGATACAACGAAACTACAATCCAATATACAAATACATGAAAGGTTTCCTTCATGAATTAGAACAGGGACTAGAATCCACAGTGTAATGAACAACCTCCACACACACGAGCATGCATCAAGAATACCCAATGGAGGAAAAATCATAACCTCCTGACCATGTGGAACCTTGAGGTCCACCCCCCGTGCTAGGAGATGATACAAGTTCCCACATCTAATAGTCAGTCAAGAAGACAATAGGATAACACAATCAAGGGCTATACACAAATCCAACACAACGCTGCTAATAACACCAACATCACTTACAACACTTCCAACACTTACAACACTTCCAGAGGCACTCACATAACAAAAGGAGGAAATACTATTAGGGAATGATAGTGTATACCTTGGAATTCCTACTGCTCTAAGAGTGTAAAACAACTAAGAAACATGAATAACAAAATACCAAGGACACCTCAAGATTAGCCAAAAGAGTAGTTCAACGAAAAGGAATGCAAATAAGATAAAACACAAACACTTTTACCTCCCTTGTTGTTGATACCTCTTTGATTGGCCCTTGCTTGGATTGGTTGTGTGCTCCTTAGATGATGGATTGAATGACTATATGCAAGATTCAATATGCAAGATGATGAACAAAGATGGTTGAATGATTGAAAAGGCTTGAGGATTCAAATGGACAGCATGTAGTTATGAGAAATGCAAAGTGTTGAGAAGGCAAATGGGCAGCATAAGGTTGCTCAAAATGAAAGTGTTCTAAAATGCCCTTGAGGAGGGGGTATTTATAGAGGATCTTGAATTCTCTAGAGAATTCAATGGTCAAGATTGATCCAACAAGGTCAAGATGAAGGGCTATGGTGGGTTGAGAACCCACAAGCCCTCACATCTTGACATGTGGAGGGTGAAGTGGACAAGAGGATATGAGGTGGAGATGAGTTGTCAAAAAGGTACATGAGGTGGAAAAGGACATGCACCTTAGGGGATGAGAGGATTTCCACAAAAAGGGATTTCTTGTCCCCAAGTGGGAGTGAAAGGGACTTTTGAGGAATTTTGGAATTCCTCAAAAATCTACATGGGAAAGTGAAAGGTGGTTGGGGATATAAATGTGAATTAAAAATTCACACTCATAGGATGATCTAGAGGATAAAAGGTGGGCTCCAAAAAGGTGGGACTTGGTCACATGTGGAGATTGTGACAAGTCCAAGGTTGGTCACATGTGGAGATTGTGACAAGTCCAAGGTTCTAGAAGCCTTGGAAGGATGGAATGTGAATTAAGAATTCACATATAAAAGAGGGGAATCTAGGAAGAATAAAAAGGAATTAAAAATTCCTTGGAGAATGATTAGGCTTAATTAATCAGTAATTAAAAGATAAATGAGGATTAGAAACCAACTTGCAAAAGTTGGAGGATGTGACACATCCTAATCAAGGATTAGGCATGTGCACATCCCTAATGAAGAAATTAGGAAATGGATTAGGATTAGATGAAAATGACATGTGAGGAATTAAATAAATGTAATATTTATTTAATTTATTTGAAGAAAAGAGGATTAAGGAGGGTAAGGTATTTAATTATTAATTAAAAACCTTAGAGATTTGCAGAATTAAAGATATTGATTAAATAATAGTAATATTACTTAATTAACTTTCGGATAAGAGGATGTTTAGACGAAAAGTGATAAATTTGGATAAATTAAGTGTCCAAATTTGGATGTCTCAGATGAACAATAGGGAAGAGTGTCATCACATAGCTTGATATGGGTTGTCCTAGTAGATCTTCCTAGGCCCCTACCCCCATCCCAGGTTGTTCTCAAATCCTCTCTTGATCCCCGACCCCCATACAAACTCATGCGAAACCAACATACCTTTCATGAGGACAAGGAAGTTGATCTTGCCATTCTAGTCCTTCCCATCTCATCTCAAGCCTAAACGAGCACTTGAGCCATGAGTGAGGCATATCATTATCTTGATTAATGTGAATTCTACCCACTCCCCCTAATTCATTATTAAGGTTATCATTGGATTAAGAAAACCCTCCAATGGGTTGCCTTGGACACCACTTTGGGTTTTGATGCCCAATGAGAGCCACTCCCCCTACTTGCATCTAGTAAACCGCACACAGAGCAAGGTGTTGTCCATCTTGCACAGTTATCACAATTGCATAAACATTGATCAAGACAACATGAACCCATGTCCCAACCCATAGCCACAATTCAACCATCATGAATGGTAGTGCAACACTTAGGGTTTTTATTTCACTCAAAACATATATGCATACCTTCCAATAAAATATCATTACAAAATCTTGTTGGCCTCCTACAATGATTCAACAACTAAGCCTTTAGAGTTGTGATTCAGAGATTGGACATATGATCTAAATAGCCATCTTAATCATCATGAAGGTTCATTTAATTGTCAACCCAGGGACACAAACTTGAAATGGGTTAGCACAGTATGTGCAGTAGGAATCCATAGTAGCCATATTCATTCTACAACTAGAAAAGACATAGTATTGAAAGTAAATTGCTTGAAAGGAAGTATCAAAACCATTGAACATCAACTAAAAACTATGCTGAACTGATATGCATGACATGAATGGAAATCTTAGAAAACGGATAGGAAACTACTCTGTCTGCTTTGGATGTAGGAACAGTCACATAATGGAATTCTAGTTGCTGCAGGAACAAAAAGTTGCCAGATTTGTAACTATTGCTGAATAGAAAAGTAATAACTAAGCTAGAAGAATGGAATGATCACCAAGTGGTCCCCCTTGGGTGAGTATTCCTTAAGACTAACTCAGATGCAATGAAATTATAACTTCATTTTATTCATTGAAAGCAAGATTACAATAGAGTAGCAGCATGATTGTATTACTGAAAAACTAAGTATGCGAGTACAACATCAAATCAATCAACCTTCTAAGAAGGAGCATCTGAGTCTTATTTATAGAAGGAAAAACTACTAAGCAACTACCTAGCAAGGAAGTCAACTCCAACAGATTAGGATGATGCCACTTTAAAGAAATCATAGAAAGTGGACAAGAGGTTGTACATGCATGGAATCTGGTCAAGCCAACCTGCCTTAACGCAGGTCTAGCACAACAAAACCTCCTATATTTGCTGAACAAAAAATTGTGATCATTTACAATGTAGTTACAATCTTTGGTTTGAATTGGGAATTTCCCTCCATTGACCTTTGAATGATCACCTTTTTCACCTTTATGGTAATGACTAGTTGGTAGAATCTTCCTTAATTTTGTATGCTCAAATTACATCTACATAACAACATTAACACACACAACAATTGCATATCTATAACTATCTTAAAGTAACATTCATTAATCCACATGTAAAATAAACATAGATATTCCTCATAGCATGTTAATGTCATTAAAAACCACAAAGATAAACTTATGCCCAATGTCTATGGTTTTGAGGAAATAACATGAAAATGTCAACAACCAAGTATCAAATTCTTCGACAACAACAAAAAATGGATAATAAAATCTATCAAAATTGAGCCATAAATTGGACTCATCACTCCCCCCAACCTAAGGTTTTGGTGGTCCTCCAATAGAGGAAGAGCAATTCCTTTGCTTAGTCAACACCCTGAAATCTGCAACTGCCAACTGCCCCCACATGGAGTTTACCATTAATAAAACATGAAATATGGCACATGACACAATAAGGTAGGTGGCTAAAAAGTGATAAATTGCCCCTTCATCCTTCCAAGGTGTATATATCTTTCAACTCTTTTGCATGTTGCAGAGTAGTTCTGTAGGGAGTGAGGTTCAACTTGTTTTAACTCATCAGTCAGGCTGTTCCACATTTGTGACAAATATCCCATTATAGATTTCCCTATGGTTTTTTCCACTTTCTCATATTATTTATAGGTTGACTCTCTAATAGGCATAATTCTCCTATTGTAACTAGGTCTGTAAAGAATCCTGTGCCAATCTTGGAAAATATCTCCAAGTTTGCTAGATTCAGCCTTGATGGGTAGGGGAGCATTGAATTCTATTTTCCTATAAGTCCTATATTGCTGTCCCCAAATAGTCTCATTCTGTATCTAGGACATGAATACCCTTAATTGGAGATCCCCAACATACAACAATGGATTCCAATCATGGTCACAGGACACAACATAATTATGCAAATAGAATTCACACAACAGTTTTTTAATTTCAGGAGAAGAAATCTGATAAGTCTAGAAAAATTTATGAGTCTCAATGGAAGGATTCAACCCTGAAATGATCCTTGACATTCTAAAAGAAAGATTCTGTTCCTTCAAATATAAAGCATAGACTCTAGGAGGAGTCCTGCATTCTAACATCTGAGGCACTGAGGCTACTACATTGTCTACCTTTTTCTTTCAAGAAAACAATTTCTGTATTCTTTTCCTCAATCTCTTCATCTTTCTTTTTAATCTCCTCCTTTAACCTACAATTTTCCTTTTTCCATTTTTCTTCCCTCTACATTTCATTCCATAGATTCATGGCTACACGGTTCTAGGAAAAATTAGAGGGTATGTGTACTCCCACCAAAATCTTTCCTGGCACAAACTCTTGCTCTTCATATGGCACCAGCTATAGTGGCTCTGATTGTTCACCCAACTTTGGCTGTAGGGGTTCTTGTTCTTGCTGCATGAACTCTACATCATGCTCTTGACTCTCAACTTGTTCTGCGATGGCAGCAAGCTCTGCTAACCTTATATTTGCTTGTTCCTAAAAAATGTCTTTTTCTTTAACATTCTCCTGCCCCATTGGGGCTTCTATGTCTTCTCCATATTTTCTTCAAAGCCTAGGGCTTCTTTTTGGAGGCATTCCAGCAGCTAGCCCAGTTGGCCTTGTTTTTCTAGGAGGTCTCTCATGTTTTTCTTCGGCTGCAGGAAGAACATTGTCAACCTTCTGTTTCCTACAACTTGATGTCTCTTTTTCTGCCGCTTTCTTTTTAGCTTTTCCTTTCCTTATTTCTTCCTCCTTCTTCTATGCCCTAATTTGAATTATGGTTTCAAGTGGAATGTCATCATCAGAGTCCGAAGAGGAGCTATGACTGTCATAATGTTCTGACTCAAAAGAACTTATTTCTATGGTTTTCTTGGCTGCAGGAGGGTTTACAGTAGGGCCTGCACCAGAAGTTGAGGCTCCAGGAGTGGATTCAATGACATTCACTCTCCTACTAGCCCTACGAGGTTGATGCAAAACCATAGGTTGTAAATGCTCTGTTCTAAATTGATCAATATTTAAAAATTCTTCCCATGTCATATCAGACACATCATGCAGATATTTCTCTACCAATAATTTGATCAAACAATGGTGAGAAATAGAATTATCCCTAAATTTTTGGGTCTTAGCTACCATGATTGTAAGGAGTTGATATAACACATTTGGCACGTTCATTCTTCTCCCATGCCTCATATGATTCAAGAGTTTGAAGTGCACAAAATGGAGGTTTGACTGGCAGCCTTCACAAGTAATGTACTTCACAATGTGAACAACTACTTGTTTCCATGGCTTAGGTAGAGAGGTTCTCTTTGTTCCTTGCTTATCCATGTCCAATGGAGGGTCACTAGGTTTAGTAAGTTCAACCCTAGTTGACCTTGCATCTATGGTAGCAGGGTAATGTTCACCATCGACAGGAAACCTTGCCACCTCTGCAATTATTTTCTTAGTAGCAATTACCTCCAACCCTTTTACCATGGAATTTCCTTCAGAGAGTGTCTATGCAAATTCCAATGCAATATCCTTATTGTAGTTGTTAAGCTTCAGGAAATAATATAACCACCCACAATTTCTAAACTCTTGGTTGGAAGGTGCATCCTGCAGTACTACATCATGAACCGTGGGTTCATTTCTAATTAACTACCCTGCCATTGTTCAAATATCTACAATCAAACAATTACTTCTGCAATTCTCTTCCTACAATATTTCTTTGAAAGCCAAATTTTTCTTTCTTGCAACACTATTGAATTTCCAACGCCAATGTCGTATGAATTTACCTTTTTGGTGACTTAGAATTATGAATAAAGCAATAAGGCAATAGGGAATCATAAATGAAGGATACTATCAAGAAAAATGGTGACAGTTGGTGTCACTTCACACATGCAAGCCATCACTTCACTCTATCATTCGAAAGTAGCTCAATTAAAATTTGCTGACATGGACCAACATGGGTTGACATGCGGACATGTTATTCACACTTCCCCCAACCTAAATTTGAGCATGTGTCCTCACATGCAGGATGGTAATTACAATTTGACAGTGCAGGGGATAATTACATGCCATGGAGAACATCTACAGTAATTAAATAAATGTACTAAAAGATAATTAAGATGTACCAAATTGAGGCACATGTACTTGAATTCGTGGAGTATCCATTGCAAAGAATATTGAGGAAGTACTAGTCACCTTTTAAAAAGTTAGTTGAGAAATTAATGGAAGTGGTGATGGAGCGAAGTGAAGTGGAATGAAGTGAAGTGATGGCGAAGTGATGGAAGAGAGAGAAAGGTGGATATGGATGGGAAGATGAATTAATGAAGAAGTTGACTCCCACATGTGTGGAAGTCTTTATTATGAAAAATTAAGTACCTTGGTTAGCCAGAAGGAGGGACACTAGGTCCGCTTCCTTCAGCTGTAGGAAGTTTGGGTGTTGAGTGTTGAGTGAATTACTATAGGGATTCCTCCTTGGAAGTTGGCTTGTGATACAATATGAGGCGATGACAGTTGACAAGTAGCTTAAATCTAATAGGGTCAATGGTAGTGAGATGAACAACACCATTTGAGAATACTTTAGCAACTTTTTATCATCCTAGCTACCTTGTTTGCAACTTACCAACATTATCTTGGTTTCTGGAGTCATAAAGAAGTGCCTAGTCACCTGGCTAGAACTTCTTGTCCTTTATAAACTTGTCATGCCACTTGATTATCTAATTCTGCACTATCTCTGTGTGATGAAGGGCTGATTTCCTCATTTCATCCAAGGCATTTAGCTGCATGATTCTATCCTTCTATTCCTTAGGGATGTCTATCCCAAGATCTAATCCTGTCCTAAGAGTTTTATGCTAAAACTCTATATGCATCATGGCTGTTTTCCCATACAAGAACTCAAAAGGAGTATAACTAGTGGTTGTCTTCTAGCTGGTTCTATAGGCCCATACAACTTCTAGTAGCCTATTTTCCCAATATTTTCTATGAAGATCCATTGTTTTGGTCAGGATGGCCTCAATTTCCTATTGGCCACCTTAGACTAGCCATTGGCTTGAGGGTGATAGGGGGTAGACTTCCTATGTCTGATGTTGTATTCATTAAATAGTGCAGTAACAAGGGTGGATGTAAACTGATCCCCTTGATCTGTCACTATCTCTCTTGGAACCCCATAACATGTAAAGATTTCCTCATAGGGAAATTCTGAAACCTTGTTATCTCTGGCATGCTTCATGCCTTTAACTTCAACACACTTGGTTACATAGTCAGTGCAAATCAAGATGTAAGATTTACCATTTGATGGTGGGTCAATGGGACCTAAAAAATCAAGTCCCCATTTGTCAAATGGTGTGATAACCACCTTTGGGTATAGAGGCATCTCATCAGGCTTAGTTGGTTGGCCCATTCTCTAGCATCTATCACACTTTCTAGTATATCTACCTGCATCCTTGTGAAGTGTGGACCAATAATATCTGGTGTTTAGAATCTTCATTGCTATCCTATTGGCTGCAAAGTTTCATCCACAGGGTTCATTATGACATGCATGTAGTATGTCATATGTCTCATCTTCTCTCACACATCTCATTACATGGTCTGGTCGAGTGTAGAATAGACATCTTGCAATCCATGAGAAAGGAAAAGTTTTCTCAATGAGAACCCTTCTCTCTTTTGGAGAGAAATGAGGGGGAACTCTCCCTATGACTAGATAATTTTCTATGTTTGCATACTAGGGCATGTGCAAACTGATGGAAAACAAATGTTCATTAGGGAAAGAATCATCAATTACCTGATTGTCCTCTGATGTAGTCAACCTAGAGAGAAAGTCTGCTACAATATTTGCTTTACTGGGTTTGTCAAGAATGGTGATGTCAAATTCTTGCATGAGCAACAACCATCTTGCTAGTCTTCCTGTAATTAAAGGCTTATTCATCATATATTTTATTGTTGCATGATCTATATGAACACAGATCTGATATCCAGTGATGTAGTGTCTGAAATTATTAAGAGCATAAATTACTGCTAGCATCTCCTTTTCTGTCACTGTATAATTAAACTTAGCTCCTTGCAAGTTTTTGCTGACAAAGTAGATTACATGCTCAATTGTTTCCTCCTTTTTACCTAAGATGGCTCCTATAGCATAGTCAGATGCATCTGTATGGATATGGAAAGGAAGTTCCCAATTAGGACCTTTTAGTACAGGAGCATGGGTTAAATCCTCTT
>VDFB02155854.1:0-21786 GCA_007258455.2 Sequoia sempervirens
AAAAGCACGATGGAATGGATGCAAAATGAATGCAAGGTAGAGGTGAAATGGATGCAAAATGAAAGTGGACCACCATCCTAACTACAGTGCATGAAAAATAATTTTAAAGAGAATAAGTAAGAGTTGTCCATGCACTGGCAACCCTCAATCCTCTGTGTGTTAACTTCTCCTGTCTTGAGCTGTTACAATTTGAAACTCAAATCATACTTTCCCTTGTCAAATACCTGGTTTTTTTTTTAGTTCATCGAATTTCTCTTGAAGACACAGATGCAATCTTTCTTGTCACTGAAAGCTCTTAGAAAATCACTATGCTCAGGTTGGCCCAAAATCCATACACCATTCTGTAATTTATATTCTTCATGATCATCAAACAAATCTCTGCCAGCATACAAAATGCATACATATTTAATGCAAAATTTTGTAATATCTCTCTCACTGTTATGTATTATGAAACACTCTCCCAGCTCATTAGTATCTCTATTCGGAGACAACACTGGATCATGACTCATATCCTTCATATCATGCATATGTGAACCAATAAAATCTGGACTTCTATCATCCTTGGTATGCAAACAAATGTCCTCTTCACATGAATTAGAAATTTCAAAATCACATACCTCATCCTGAATGGAAACAGACTTTTGATCAACACCAAAAGTAATGCCATCATTCCAAGAAATGCACAGGGAGTCATAAGAATCTTTACACAAAGATTTTCTTACTATCAAAACAAGTGTAAGCTGGACACAAAACATCAAGATCATCTTCATGTGCACACCCCTGGCATTCAGAAGTAAACAAATCTGCAATCTATTCACAGCTAAGTGAACAAGTCTCTATATTTTCATCACTACAGTCATGCTTTTCACTTTTATCATCATCAAAAAGAAACTCAAGACCATCAGAGAATGGGAAATCAAAAACATTATCAGCGTAGTCATTTATTCCATCATTTTGCTTGTCTGAAATTAGCTCCTCTCTTTCATAAAGTGAATTTGAAAAAACCTGAAACTCATTCACGGACATGCCTTTGCAAAATATCATCTAATCATCATTTAAGTCTTCATCATACAATGAGTTTGAAAAAAATTGGAAATCACTTTCAAATGTACAAACCTCTTCTTCATCAGATGTATCTTCATAGTATGTAGAAGAATCCTTGACTGCAGATCAAAATCCTTAGGTTCATCATCAGAATCAAAATATTCACTAGATTCCTCACAACATGCACCACTTTCACTGTCACAATCTGTTGTGCAAGAAAGATGCCTAGCACCCTCATCTTCCTCAACTTGGTGAAAAGTATCTAAAGCCAGATATACTGTGTGATCTTCTTCATTGTTTTCCATTTGCATTCCCTCTTCTTGCATTTTTTGGGCTACAACACAATAATCTAGGGAATGTGGCATATCACAAAATTCACAGAAGTAATTGTTACTTACCATATAGGTTCCCTTTGTTAATGGATCAGGAGCCTCCTTGTTTCCAGGCCTAGCAGTTACAGGTTTGTTGTCCTTCCAGTCTGATTTATGAGGCATGTCATGCAACCTCAGCCTTTCATTCCTATATGTGTTCCTTTGCTAAGAAACCCTAGGAATGTCTCTTTTATTGATTATCCTAGCAGCCTTCCTATTGTTTTCAATTGTTTGTGCCATCTTCTATGCTTCAGCCAAATCTCTTGGGAATTTATTTCTTAGTCCATACCCTGCCTTAGGATCAAATGCATTCAAATAAATACTCAATGCTACAGAATCTGGTAACTTTGATCCAGGAGGTATTTTATTCTAGAACTTATTGAATCTCTGATTGAAATCATAAATTGTATCACTTTGATCTTTCTGAATGTGTATTAATTCACGAAGAGCAACATCTAGTACACTCAGATTCCCAAATTGCTCAAGGAATTGATCTTGAAATCCTTGGAGAGAATCAATTGAGACAGCTGGTAAACTGTTGAACCAATCCCTAGCATCTTCAACAAGTGATATCATGAATAACCTCATGCGTAAATCTTCATAGGGCACATCTAAATCTTGGATGAAGTATTGAAACCAAATATATTGATGGTTATCATCCTATAAACGGAACAATACCTCTCCAATTTCTATCCATTGGATAAGGGGATAATTGAATCCCTGACAAATCAAACTGTCTGATCATTGTTGTATGCTGATGAGGGGGGGCGCTATGTGGGTACTGATACTGGTACATTGGACCATAGTGTTGTGTATGGTGATATGGCATATACTGCTGACTATAAGGAGCTCCAACATGACCTCCCCTAAACTAAAATCCTTCATTCATTTTGAACAGCTGCAAAATATTCTCAAGTCACCACCTACCTTTTCCAAAAGTAGGAAAATCGTATTCGATCTTTCCCGGTGGAATCACCTTTAAAGAAACTTCTCAAATTACAAATCTTTCTTTAATGACTCATATGGTCTTCAGCAAATTTTCGATGTTTGTCCCGGTAGTCGCCAATTTGTTAGCTCTCAAAAATGCAGGCTGAATACCTCAAGAGGCTACCAATCTCTTGATACATTTCAGGGCAATAGACAAGGTCAAGAGAACTCAACCTTCTACTCTTCAGGTGCTGCCAGACCTAGGCAGGTGTACCTATCTGAATAAAGCAGACTTGACTTGTGATTATCTTTCTTGCACAATGATTTTTCCACAATGGCAGATAGAAGTGATCAAATGAATTCTAACTAAATGGCAATAGCAATCTTCTTGATCTAAATCCTAAAAATACTCAAATAACAGATGTAAAGAGATTAAGTGAATTCAAAATGATGAAATACAGAGATCAGTGCCTTGTTGGGTATGAGGAGTCAAATGAAACAGAAGTGGGCAAATTATTCTAGCAGAAAATCAAATTGATGGCATGTGATCTGTTTATAACTTGTATAAACATGCAAGATTATGACCACTAAGCTCTACTTTAATAATCCAGATGAATTCCCCCTGATTACTGTGATCAACAAAAAGGATTTAATCTCTACTTGAGAGAACCAATAGATTAATCACACAGAAACAACAAATGTGCACTGATAAACTAAAAATAAGCTTGTTAATTCAATTTAAATAACCAAAAAGAGTCAACTTGGAGACATCTTAGCAATACTTTTCAATAAAATCAACATACAATTGACACCAAAAATAACCTGCCACACCAGCTGATTTTCATTAGAATCACCATTTGAAAACATGCAACATAGTCTCTGGAATGAGAACTTTATTCTACTATGTCCATCTATAATCTACTATATCTATCTAAAAATCTGATGATTTAATTACAATTGGGGGTGCATATTTATACACCAGCATGAGAAAAACATAACACTTCAAATTCATGTCGGCCACTGCAGAAATCGAGCTTATTCAAGTCGGCCTGCAACGGTATTATGAACTCACATGTCGGCCATAGTGATTTGTATTTCTGTTGTTCATCAATGAACAGTCGATCAGACAAGATGATAGCTATGCCGAAGGCAATCCACTCATTAATCGCTTCCCTTGCTCTTTCTGTTTCGCCTTGACTCTGTGATGTCAATGAGACATCTTACAGAGGACCCCAAAGTGTTATTGATAGCCTTCAAAACTATTGTTGCGACACAAGAATGTCCCATACTGATGTGCCCATATCATTTCATTCACAGTCGCCAAAACCTAGTGGTATCGGAGAGACCTTATATAGTTACCTCAAGTTTCACCAACGGTCTTCATATATCTCAAGCCATTGTGACAACCCAATTTCTATGCCAACAATCACCTCTGCATTCCATTCGGCGAGACCCCAGGAACCTCGCCAAGACCACACACCGAAACAAAAAGTCATACCGAGCAATACCTTTTGTTATATTCATCTTTTCCAAGACCGTTAGATTTTCTCACCGAAAAGAATACTCATCGAGCAATCGACAAGACAAAACAATGTTGGGGGGGCTCTTATAGAATGTACCTTGCTTTACTGAAAGTCACCCCGAGATAACTTCTGATCGCCAAGAGAAAAAAACACCTACACCGAAATCCACCCTAGTCTCATCGAAAGAACAATTAGAGGAAATCCATGTGAAAGGTCGGTGAGACCAAAGGTCACTCACCAAGACCTTACAACGATAGCAATGACTCCCCCTAGTATGCATCCCTTGCTTGTCGGTCGGCGTGACAAAACAAAATCGCCATGACATCTGCCGATAACTCCAAGCTCACATCGATGGAACACCACATGCATAGTCAGGGAGACACATTGAATTCGGTAAGACACTACCCTAACAGCCCAAAACTCATGCCGATAGATGTATCCAAACGTGGGTCGGTGAGACAAGAAATCTTGAGTGAGACTACACACCGAATACAACACTTATGCCGATATGGACAAAAATTTGGAAAACACAGACATAGATGATTTAGGGGACAAATATGAGCCAAAATATGAGCAAACAAATTATGAAATGAAGGAAATATGCATAAGGAAAGACTCATATGGAGACTCAGGGGACATGAAAATATGCAAAAATCATTAGATTTTAATAGTTCCAACATGACCCATCAAAGTATAGCCTCCAAGGTGATTTAGGTTATGTATGAAATATGGACTCATTAGGAAAATCTACTACTAATGGGTGATCGCCTTGTATAGGTGCATCTGCCAGTTGATCTGCTATCACTTGTCCCTTTATGGCCTTTTGTTCCATGTATTGAATGTCATACTCACTCAAGATCATTACCCATTTCACCAAGTGTCTTGTCAATGTTGCACAACTTAAGAGATATTTCAGGGGATCAATATTTTCTATGAGATGTATCTTGTGATTCAACATGTAGTGTCTTAATTTTTGAGTAGCAAAGACAACTACTAGACAAGCACATTCAATGGATGTATAATTTAGCTCATATCCAACAAGTGTTCGACTAATGTAGTATATGGCCCTTTCCTTTTCATCATGATCATTTTGCGCCAGTAATGCCCCTAATGCTAAAGTTGTTGCAAAAATGTATAGAATCAAAGGTTTACCTTCGATTGGTGGCATTAGAATGGGTGGTGATAATAGATAATTCTTTATTAGTTGGAAGGCCTCTTGGCATTTATCAGTCCACACAAAGAGGATACCTTTGCATAGGAGGTATTGAAATGGTTGACACTTGTCTACCAGTTGTGCTATGAAATGTCTGATAGATTGTAACCTACCTTGCAATGCCCTAAGTTCACTTATCCCTTTTGGGGGAGGCATGTCTAATATTGCTTTCACTTTGGCTAGATCGACTTCAATGCCTTTGCAAGAAACTATATATCCCAAAAAAAAATTTGATGTTACACCAAAGACACATTTCTTAGGATTCAAGTAGACTTTGTATTCTTCAAACCTCTTGAAGATTTTATCTAATACATTCAATTGATCTTTTCATGTCAAAGATTTTTCCAAAAGGACGTCCACATAATCTTCCATTAGCTTGTGCATCATGTCATAGAATATCATTTTCATAGCTATTCGATACATGGCGTCCGCATTCTTGAGACCAAAAGGCATGAAGTTCCAATAGTATGTACCCAAAGGAAATGTGAATGTTGTTTTATGCTGATCTTCAAGGGAAATACAAATTTGATTATAACCCGAGAAACCGTCCATGAGGGACAACATCTCATATCTTGTTGTAAAATGTGGATTGATGTCAATGTTTGGTAACAAAAATTCATCCTTTGGACACACTATTTAGGTACCAAAAATCTATGTAGATGTGGATTTTACCATTTGGCTTTGTGACTATAACTAGATTGGATATCCATTTAGCATAGTCTATTGACCGTATGAACCCCACATCTAGTAATTTCTTAAGTTCTACTTTGACTAGCAAGGCAATTTGAGGGTGCATTTTATGCAACTTTTTTTTTATTGGCTTGGCATCTAGAAGTAATGGAAAATGGTGCAAGACCAATTTTGTATCCAACTTGGGCATATCGGCATAGGACCATGCAAAATTAATCTTACGCTCTAAAAAGAATTTGTGGAATTTAGGTTTCTCTTCTTCTGTCAAGGATGTCGCAAAGAGGACAATTTTTGGATCTTTTTTGGTAGCTATGTATACTTCCATGGTGTCCTCTATGAGAATTTCTGATTTTTCTTGAGTCACAGGGAGGAAGTCCAGTCCCCCATCTTTGGGCACCTTAGAGAGGATTTCACCCATATATGTGTCCTTTATTTTTACTTTTTTGTTGTCAGAAGGTTCCTTTCGGTTTTCACCTAAAGACATGTCATCTTTTGTTTTATTTTTTATTTTTCATTTTGCAACTAGAGGACAGAGCAATCTCCCCGAAGTATGCTACACAATCTAGGTTAATAGCAAATCCAACCTTTTGATCTCCACTTGGTATGCCCTCATGCAGTCCCATGAATTCTGCAATGGCCTCATCATTCTAAAATATGTCTATAAATGGCAGACCTTGTTGATCCCAATCAATTAGTTGTGGTACAATAAGGAGATACCATCATTAGTATTGGTGAATGGAGGGGAGGACATGAAGAGCATGCAAACATATTCAAAGAGGTTGAAGATAAACTTGTCATCATCCAACTCCCAATCGGATTCTATCTAATATTCTCCTTCACCTAATTCATAATCCTTGTCAAAATAAGGGATAAATGGACTGACATTGGGGTCAGTAGTGTCATGTGGTGAGTTGGATGAATCTCAATGAGGGTCATTACAGTTAGATGGTTGGAAAGGTATGTTAGAGTTATGGCCAATAGAATTGGAAGATGATTCAGACTTATCATTGTTTCTTTGGAAAAAGAGTCTATCCCAGTCTTCTCATTTCCTTGGGATCTTAAGATTGTCATTATTCTATGCTAGATCAATCTTAAAAAAATTCCAAAATTTTTCTTCAAATTTAGGTTCTCCAAGTTCAAGGAACAATTCATCAAGGCAATAGTCATTCAGGGATCGTTGGGAGCCAAATTCCCATTCATGGGAGTCAGTTTTGGTAAGGGATTCCTCAATAGTCTCAACACTTTCTGAAGCATTCACACTCTCACTCAAAAGTACATTGGTACGTCAATCATCACTTTTGGGTAGACCATACCCTAACCCAAGAAGTTTTGGTCTTCAGGGAGGCATTATTGGTTCATGCATTCCAGTTTTATTTATGCCAAGGCCACTAATTCCATCATAGCCTTTCACCTTCATTATATCATAGCCTTTTCTATATATTTGGACTAGTAATGGGGATGGATCTTCAAGGTCCTTATAAATCCACGTTGATATGTCCTTGATGTCTTCTTTGCTCATTTCACCCCATTTTATAAAGATGTGTGATGGAGGGACTTTGAAATTTTCCTTAGGCTCCATTCTAAAACAAGGTCGACCATAGACCTTAGGAGACTTGGGTGTTTTGGTGATGCAATAGGTTGTGTTTAGTTTATACTCTCCACATTCTAGGTCCTAGATCTTGAAATTGGACTCAGCCTTAGGAATGAAGGAGGATGGTGTGGCAAAAGTGGAAGGAGTGGACGTGGATGATTTGGAAAGTGTGGATGGGTCGATAAATTTGGAGGTAGAGGAGCTTGGAGCTTCTTGGTTGATGGGAACTTGATGTTCTGAAATACCCCTTAGATTGGTGCAATACTAGAATGGATCAGGGTCTCCATATATGGTGATTTTTGTGCCATCAAAGGGAAACTTCAAGAATTGGTGGTAGGTGGATGGAACATATTTGAGGGTATGAATCCAAGGTTAGCCAAGCAAGATGTTATAGGGTAATTCAAGATCTAGGACTTGGAAAGTTGTGCCTACAATGACTAGCCCAACTCTGATAGGAAGAGTGATAACACCTCGAGAGGAACATTCTTCATCATCATACACCTTTATAACAATGCTCTTTGTAGCATCTACACAAGCATCAAAGAAGCTGGGAGCCTTAACTAGTTTAAAGGAGCATATGTTTAGTCCTCCGCCATCTACTAAAACTCATCTGACCTTGTTCTTATGGATAGACTTCAATGTGTAATGCATCATTATGATTGGACTTTGGTGACGAATAATCTTGGTCTAAAAATGTTACATGATGGGGTGTAGTGAGGTATCCCACCATGGATTCAAATTGGTTGACATCAATGTCTTGAGAGACAAAGGACTCTTGCAAGGTTTTGTCAAGTATGGCCATATGTGTGGGAGAAATGCATAGCAACCCAAGTATAGAAATTTTAGCAGGCATCTTTCCTAGTTGGTCAATGAGGTTAAACTATCCCTTAGGTTGCAATTACTTGGTGGATGGACCTAGTTGTGATTGCTTAGCAGATGGACCGAGTATTGTAATTTTTGGCTTCCTAGGGGGAGGAGGACTAGCTATGGTGATTTTTCCACCATGGGTAGTAACATTGCATTCAGGCACTCTTTTGGCAGTGATGGTATTGACATATTCATCAATAGCTCATAAGTGATTAATAATCAGTCCACCAGAATAATCAAATGTAGTGGGGTTATAGTTTGTACATTTATTATTTATCTTAGGACTAACATTGAGGGATTATTTGAATGATGGTCCTATAGTGGGTTTTTGTGAATAGTATGGTTTGTGTTTAACACAAATTATGGTCCACCCAATTTGATTGTGCGATTTTCAATGAGGTCTTGAACCAAATTTCTTAGTTGTCGACAAGAGGATGTCTTATGTCCTTTAGCACGATGGTAATCACAGAAAGAATTTTCATCGCACCATGATGGTTTAAACTATCTTGGGTCATATGGCTTGGGGTCCTGTAATGTAATGACACCATTTTGAAGGAGCTTTTTAAGGAAGTCTTCGATTGGTTCCCCCAAGGTAGTGTATGTACATCTCTCTGAGAATTTCCTTGTTTGTTGTGGCTACCCTTGGTTTTGATTGTTTTTTATTGTTATAACTATTTTGAATGGCATTAGTAGCAAGTGTCGGTATAATCATTTGTGTATTTTGTGGTGAAGCTCCTTTAAGAGTAAGTATAGGACCCATTGTGTTTACTGCCTTGGCATCAACAATGCCATCATTGCTAACATGTTTATTCTTGACCCAATATTTATTCTTGTCTACAGGTGGGTTTTTGTTTGTGTTCTTAGGGCCATATTTTAGTTCTCCTTTAGCAATAAGAGCCTTCTCAAGTTGGACACCCTTTTCGACTAAGTCTATGAAGGTTGTGCAATAGTGGACTTGCAAGCCATATTTCAATGGTCCTAGGAGGGTTTGGAAAAACATGTCAACTTTTTATTTCTCAGGTATGTAAATATGGCAATGACTTGTTAGACTTCTCCATTTTTGGAAGAATGGGATAAAAGTATCACCAACATCTTCTTGTGTAAGTGTGCATAAGTTGGTAATGGAGACATATGTGTCAATGTTTTAGGCATAATTTTCCACAAATCTATTTGCAAGTTTGTCCCATGATTTTATTCCCTTTTGTAAGGTCAAAAACCATTCAAGTGCAGGGCTTGCAAGACTCTTAGGGAAGAGTCTCATCAAGTAAGTGTGTTCATAGGCAATATCCACACAATTGGTTGTGAATTCTCAAATTTGTTCAATGGGGTTTGTCTTTCCTTTGTATTTAGTGAAGTTTGGTGCCACATACCCAGGAGGGAATGGTGGCATGTATAGACTTGTGTGAAAAGGATATGGGCATAATTCATATGACATGTGTGACTTTTTATTGGGCATTTGCATAGTCTCTATTCATTTTTGCAAGTCTGCCACTTGTGTTGTCAAGGCATCAACTATAGGATTGTTTGTTGCATCACTCATGGAAGTGATGGTAATCCCATGAATTCCTATTTGTTGGGATGAGGTGTTCTAATTTTGTTGTGGAATGTGTTTTTGTAAGATGTATGATGTGTTTTGGTTGGAATGTTGTTGGTATTGCAAGTTTTGATTAGAGATTTGTTGATGAGTGTGAATGTGTGATGCATAGGTAGGAATGTGCCCTCCAGCCATATTAGTTGATATTTTTGGGATGTGTTGATCTTGCATATTTTGGTGTCCAAATGAAGTCATATGTTGTGTATTTTAATTTCCTTGTCCCAATTGGTGAAGTTGTCCATGGGGGATGTTGGTGTTTTTCCCTTGGGAAATATTGGTATTAAGTTGTGATGAGGTGTTGACATTTGGTTGTGGTCCTCGAATGAAAATATGTCGTTTACTTCCTCTAAAAGGATTGAATGAGGATCCAATGAAAGGATTTGATGATGATGCTCCCATGGCACTAGATGAAGCTCCAAATAGGGAATTTGAAGAGCTTTCCCCCATTGATGAGGATCCAAAGGTAGCTCCAATTGACTGTGATGATGTTGTGGACATTGTAGGCATTGATTGTGACATGGTTGGTGTCCCTCCAATGGATGTTGCATTGATCAAGTTGGAGGTATTTTTATTAGATGTAACATTAGAGTTAGCATTGATAGTGTTGGTGGCAATTTGTGACCTGGCACCAATGTTATTGTTGGTATTGTTTTGAGGTTGACTAGTGTTAAAAGCATTGTTTGTGTTGTTGTTGGCATCATGATTGGGAGTGGCTTCCCTTAAAGTATAAATGTCAAATCCTTGTGGCAATTTGGCCCCTTGATGTAAAAGTATGGCTAAATATTTGTCTCTATCATGTAAGACCAAATCTTCCACAAAAGAGGCCACTTCAGGATTTTGAGTTGTAGCTTCTATGTCTTCCTCAAATATGTTTCCATGTTCATATCTACGTATGAATGGTTCAAAGGGGTTTTGTGAGGAAGATGGCATGTTTATGTCGCTAAATGGATTGATAAAGGATGTCTCTTGGTTCATGTTTTGATTCATATCATTGGAAAAGATGTAAGTGTTGGTGTCTTGTCCAAAATTAGTCATTTGTCTTCTTTTTTTTTGAAGCCTAGTCTCAACCATATAAAGATTTTTCTCAAATTAGAAAGAGTAAGAGGATGAAAATGACAACTAGATGATTACACTATGTTTTTGGATTTTTGACAATAAGGTATGAAAATGCAACTATGTTTTTGGGTTTTTTGATAATAAGGACTGCAAATTGCAACTATGTTTTTCATTTTTTTGATAATAAGGAATGCAATATGACAATGTTGCCTAAAGGAAATGACAAATGCCAAAGGACAATAAGGACTTTTTTTTTTGAATTTTTAGGAATAAGGTATGCAAGTGAGGACTAAGATGATTTGAATGTTCTAAGATATGTAAATGCAAAGGTCTAAATGATTTGGAAGAAGGTTACCCAACCACCCTAAGCTTGATCTATGTCTCAATTTGGGTCATCAAAGGACATGCTAATGTGACTAAAGGACAAGATGACAAGATGACAAGATGAGGTTTCCTAACTAGACTTTTGAGTTGGAAAGTCTCACAAAAAGGACAAAGAATAAAAAAAATTAAATTGACTAAGTCCAATGACCACCTACTCTTGAAGGAAATGATTTTACAAAGTATGGTAAGGTTTCCTAATCCAAAAATATGCAAATAAAATGAGGATCTAAAGGTTGGTTTATGTCTAAAAATGAAGATGATGGACTTCTAAAGATGCAACTAAAGATTTTACAAGTTTGGACCTATAGGTAAATGCAAGCTAAATATGCCAATGATGGAAAATTTGAGCAATTGTCTTTCTGGTTTTTAATAGAGGCTGCTAGAAAAAGATGTTTGATGGAAGATTGGACAAGTTTGGTCTCGTGTTTTAGACTATAATAGTGTTTTAGTTTTTTCTAGGAAAATGCATCATTTTAGGTTTTGAATGTGTTGTAGTTTGGAAGATGCATCATAGTTTCAGTGAATGTGGTTCTACAGATAGCAAATGCGACTCAGAAAATCAATTACGACATTCTATTAAGCAAATGTGATGCAAGAAAGGAAAATGCATTGCACAGAGCAAAAAATGTAGCTTATTAGAGTGAATGCATTGCAGAAAGTGGAAAATGCGGTGTAGATTAGTGAATGCATTTCAGCAAATGTGTTGCAACAGAATAAGTCTAGTTTGTTTGCAATTTTTGATAAAATGTTGGAATTGTTTCAAGTTGAATAATTGTTTCTAGGTCTGTGAAAGGTGTTTATTTTTTTAATGTCTCAAAAAACACCTGGAAAAAATAAGATTTTGTTTGATCATGCACAAAGAAGACAAGTACAACCCTAGGTTAGGAAAGGACTATATTTGCTAGATTCCACATGAGTTTCCCCAACCACACTTATTCTTAGCGGATGAATCTAGAAGATTGGCCAAATAGGATCCCCCTTATAATGCACTCATTTCTCAGGTCAACCAATCTTCCAAACCCCATAAATCTCCCATGGCGGGTTGATCACCTCTACTAAGAACTAGGAGAATGTGGATGCCTTCACAACAACCATTGCTACACTAGCAAATAGATGGGATTTTGGAAACTACACAAAAAAAATTAGTTTAAGACCCATGTTCAAGTGTCCACACATGGGGAAAGATTAGCTATGCTAAGGAGGAACTCCAGCCTGAAGAGGTTACACTCAATAGAGTTTTGGGAATTTAACTTGTTCGTGTGACACATCTGCACTCCTAATCCTAAGCTTTCCATTAGGATTCACATTTATATACTAGTCAGGGGTAGCTCAACCAAGGAGCTCCATTGCTGGTTTGAGTCGCCTTGGGGTGAGTACTTTTTCCCACCAAGGAAGGCCCAATTCCTAGAGTCAATAACCATTTATCTTGCACCCAGGATTGCACAAGTGTGCAAGGGGAGAGGATACTTTGATTATTGAATTGGGGTGACACATAAAATAGATGGGTTTAGTTTTCTGATCACCTAGTTTGCACAAGGTGAGAGCATAATCACCTACCACCTTCAAGAAAAATCAAGAAAAGTTCTTTAACTCCCCTAATTAAATCTAAGTGAGACAAGAAAATGTTCTTTTTAAAGCACCAATGGAAGTGTTTTCTAATCTAAAACAAGCACAAGAGGTTTCAAAATAACATGCTTGGATATTCAAACCTACAAAACCACTTGTTAGTAGTCTAAAAAGATGTCTTGGACCCACAAAAATTCAAAGCCACATGCTACCACAAAATATTAGTAACCTAGAAAAACCTCTAAACTACTAATTTGAAATGAAAAATCTAGAAAATTTTGAATAAAACCAAAAATAAAAATTTACCAGATGAATGCGTCGCAATAGAGCGAATGTGGCTTTCTGCACATCGAATGTGACTCAGGACCATAGATAGGAGTTTTCCAGTCAGATGCGGCTTGCAAATGCGTCGTTCAATATAGCCAATGCATTGGATTATGAGAGAATGCATCTCTGCTGGTAGAAAATGCGGCTCAAGTCTTCAGATGTGTTGTTATGGTTACTAAATGTGTTGCAACGTGACGATTGTGGTTCTCGAATATGAAAATGTGGTGTTCCGTACCTGTAACTGCAAAATCACAAAAATCTATATGGAAACCTACAAAAAACATGATTTTGGCATCGGTTCACCAATGTAACTATGGGAAAAATCTAGGTTAGTAGATTAGTGAATAAATAAATCAAAACCCAAAGTAAATAATGAAGCACAAAGGAGGAAAATATGAAAACAAAGAGAGATATCACCTTGAGCCTTCAACCTCCATGATTGACCTCCATTACACCTTCTCTATTTGCTGCAATATGTAGTTTTCCCTTAGATTTTGTGTGAGCAATATGTGACAATGCCAAGACCACAGCAAATGGGTATCAACAAAAGTGTGAGGTCTATTGATATTTTTTTTAACATTCATGCTAAGGTTGCTGAATTTCTAGAAAACACCTCCCAATTTGCTGCTTATTGCAATAAGGTTGATGAATCAATAGTTGAAGAGTTGAAGAAGATTCTACAAGTCCCCAAGGAAGAATTGGCCAAGATGAATATCTTCACTTCTAATGATATTGGTAAAGTAATGGAGTGGTTGGAGATATGGAATTAGAGAAAGGAACTCCTCTCTAAGTCCTTGAAGAAGATAATAAAGTTGCAAGGAAAGATGAAGGAAATATATGTGTAACTATGGGAAAAATATAGGTTAGCAGATTAGTGCATAAATAAATCAAAACCTAAAGTAAATAATGAAGCACAAAGGAGGAAAATATGAAAAAAAAGAGAGATATCACCTTGAGTCTTCAACCTCCATGATTGACCTCCATTACACCTTCTCTATTTGTTGGAATATTTAGTTTTCCCTCATATTTTGTGTGAGCAATATCTCAGTATAATTCAAGACCAAAGCAAATGTTGAAGGATTTGATGATAAAATGCAATACTATGTAACTATGCAACTATTAAGCAACGATGACCTATGCCTAAAATATGTCAAAATGCCAAGAGAAATGAAGTATGCCTAAGACAAGATTGCAAGAGTTAAGATGACATGAAATTGCAAGAGGATAAGATGAGATATGATTGCAAGAGATGTGCAAATGAGACCAAAATTGCCACTTTATAGAAAATACAATTTTGAATGAATGATAGATTGAAGATTGACAAATGCCCTAGAATCAATGGACAAGATTCAATGTGACAACCCACAATTAGCGTTAGGGAAACATTAGAGTGAATTTGAAATGAATGGACAATATTTTCCTTCTAGAAGATCAAATCAAGGGACAAGATTGCATGTGACAAGGAGATAAAAATGGTGCAGAAAAAGAGATAGATGGAAAATCAAATAATATTAGAAATTACTTGATTTATGGAGGAAAATTACTATTTTAAATTAAAAATTAATTTAATTCAAAAAGGTGGGGTCATGTGACAGTAAATAATTAATTTTAATTATTTACTAAAAGAGGGAAAATTAGAAAGTGGGACCATTTTTAAATGAATAATTTTATTTAAAATGGGGAAAATGCCAAGGTGGACCATAATTAAATAAATTAAGGAATTTATTTAATTATGAGAAGACATGTAGGAATTAATGACGTATTTAAATAAATAAAATTGATTTATTTAAATAACTAGGAGGAAATAATGGACAAGGATAATTAAATAAATTAAGAAATTTATTTAATTATAGAAAGACATTAGACAATTAGTGACGTATTTAAATAAATAAATAAAATTTATTTATTTAAATAATCAAGAAGAATTAAAAAACATGAATTAGTTAAATGATTAACAATCATTTAATTAATAGTTGAAAGTGGACAAAAGGACATAATTAAACATTTTAATTATGCCAGGAGGAAAGTGATGAAAATAGAGCTTGCAGGCCTAGGTCATTTTTATGTGTCTACAATATGATAGTTGTATCAATTTTGTAGAAATAATGACAGGGAGAAGAAAGTTTGGGCAAAAGAATATGAATATCAGTAGACTGAAGGCATGGTGGCATGAAATTTATGCTCCATCTGATAGTGCTCCCATTTCCAAAGATTAGTTAGAGGATGCACCTATTTATATTTCCAAGCTGGATAAGTATTCTTAGTTACAAATTGAATGGAATAAAATGATGCCTAAATATATTGATGAGTTGAAAACTCATAAATTAAGAAAAAAAATTATTCCAACTCTAGATCTAGTTGATATGAAGGAGATATTAGAAAAGGTCAAAGAATTATCCAACAGGTTTGAGGCCAATAAGGAAGGGGAAAAGATCAAACTTGGAGCCACCTAGGAAAAAGTGCTAGTCATGTGGCTTTATAGCCAGAAGGGATGACCTAGAATTTTGTTCCAACAAAGATAATACTTCTAGAAGGGTCTAGGCTGACTTAGGCCTTATTTTAAAATATTAAACGTAATTTTATTTTGGAAAAAACTCTCTAGGCTGACTTAATTTTGTAACCCTAATTTTGGGTCAACCTAAAGTAGTTTCTCTATAAATTGAGGCCTCAGCTTCATTTGTAAGGGTTAGACATAATTGGAGATAAGTTACAACTAAGAGAAGAGTTAGTATTTTCTAAGAGCAAGTGCTGAAACATTGTGAATACATGAATTGTTGTGAATCTAGGTGATTCAATACAAGTAAAGACATTGTTCTTTGGTGCTCTTTCCTATGTTGTTCACTTTTCATGGTTTTTTTTCTAGATCTTTAATAAATTACTTTGAAGTTGTGGTTGCATGTTATATTTTAGACTTATACGTGATGAAATTGTGTTAATGATTCAATATTTTAAGTGTTTGAGCAATCCTTGGTCCATAATTTTAGCAATTTGTTGATTGTAAGTTGTGTAAAGTTAGCCTGCCTAGATATTATGTGTGCTAAGTTCAATTGTGGGTATTTATTCATTTCAATTATAAAATAAGTTTGGCTTGTGTGAATGCTCCATGATCTGAAAATATTTATTACCTTAGAATATTGCACTATTTCATTGAGATTGCAAGTTTAATATGGGTTTAGCAGGAATTGGTTTTGGAAGGATTGGTCCACTTTGAATGTTTGATTGTTTGCACAATTGATCTTAGGTTTTAGTCTTAGAAATCTCTTTGAACCCTTTATATTTTTCTATTTCTTTTAAATCTAAGTTAGTTTAGGATTAAAAAGCATCAACATATTGCAAGATTTGATGAGTTTGAAGCTTCCAGTATTTTTTTTGTAAGGTCCCTTGTGATGACCAGCATTTTCACATTTATCACTGAGTTGTTTTTGCATTGTCAAGACCTAACATTAGAGACCTTGGGGTTATCTGTTGAGGCTTTCTAATAAATATTTACCTTTCAAGAGAGATAGGATATTATATTTTTTCTAGTTTGTTTTGCAGAAAACACCATCAATAGGAAGATTTTCTAGAGTGTTTAAGAAAGCTTTCCTGATCACAGGTGTTTTGAGTAATTCTGATAAAGAAAGATTGATCTTTACCTTTTTTATTTCTTCTGCTAAATAATTAGTCAAATTGTTTTGGTCCATGGAATTTATCTTTTCATTTTTTGAAACATTTGATTAATTACAATGAGAGGTTACCTTGGGTAACCCTAGGTTATTGTTTGATTTATCATTAGGTGGAGTATTAAAGTTATTAGGCATGATCGATGTCATTAATGGCCCATTGAATTTACTTCCACCATTAGTGTTACTTCTCAGGTTATAGTTTCCCTAAGTTGCACTTAAGGGGGGTGTTAGAGTGAATAGTTTTACCGTTCACAACTCTTAAGTTAACTTCAGGATAGTTTTTATTTTAATAATTATAACTATATTTTAGTTTTTTGTTGCCTTCCCACATTGGATTTCTCATGCTTTTTAAGGCATGTTGTATATAGTATTTTTCATATCTCAATGCATTCTTTTCACTCCTGGTGAAATATCCTCTTTATGTGCCACTTCTCTTTTCATGAAGGTGTTGTCTTGGTTTGCAAATGCTCTTGGAAGCCTTCTCCAACAATAATTTATCATTTCAATCAATTATCATTGTTTTGAAATCTACTCAACCTAGGGTATGCCCTTTTGACCATCATCATTTGTTGTATGTGGAGGTAGAAATACAAAAATTGGGTTTGACTTAGGAAAAAACCTATATAGAACAATCCCCCCCCTCTTTTTAAGTGTGTAGGTCAAATCCAAAGGTTTCAATAGAAGAAAGTTCTAGAAAACAAAATACATACCATAACCTATAATTTATACTTTGCATATTCAAAAAAAGAGGAGGCCAGTTTGGGGTGTCACATGTCCTAAACTCACTATTTTAGTCTCATATTTATGCCACAAGTGGTAGGTAATCTACCCTCTTCAGATCTTCTTTCTATTTCTTGGATTTTAGTTTTGTTTGTTTGATAAATTGCATTTTTAGATCTAGGGTTATATGTCAAATAGGCTTGCTAAATCACATTGAAAATTGATCTCTTTTACAACTCAAGACAACATAAACCCTAGGAGGTTGGGTATCCCTTGTGGAAGAAAGTCAATCATAAAACTCTAGTTGGTTTATGTTTGAATGTGGAGTTAAAGTGAAAAGGAGATAATCCTAGTTAATCTAGTTGGATATAGGATCACTTTTCCTACTCAACACAAAGGCATTTATTTACCTAAGATTTACACCAAATATACACCTACATGTGATATTATAAAACATACACACATTTTATAACTTTATATAAGATTTTGCACAACATCTTAGGATATTGTATGATGCTTTAGTTCATGCAAGTTAACATTATACATAAATTCTATAGGTGCTCCATCAAAACACCTATCAAGATGATGAGAATTTATAAATAAAATTATCAAAATATAAGGATTTACACATGGGAGTTCAATTTTAGCAACCATTTCAACTTCCATAATGAACCTTTCATATTCTCAACTTTGTAATTTGTAAATGCACTTCTATAAATTTAGTTATATTAGATATGTGGGAAAGATAGGAAAAGATATATGAATAGATATGCATCCCGTGATAGTGTGGCATGTTCAAAATGCATAGATTAATGAAAAATCTATACCAATTCTATTATTCTCTCTATTTGAATTAGTTTTTCAATTTGTTTCAACATGTATATACAACACATCCAAATCATATTTAGAGTCATACCCCAAACCTATTAGGATACTTAGCCGTTTCCTTCCATAATGAATAACAATATTCTCAACTTTTCATAATTTATACGTACACTTCCATAGTTTAGTTATATTGGAGTAATAGGAAGATGGGAAAAATATGCTGAATGAAGATACAGCCCATCGCCGATAGTGTGGTATGTTCCAAAAGTCATAAGGTGTGAAAATCCTGCCGATTTCTATTATTCTCTGAAGTACAGATTGGTTTTTCAATTTGTTTCAACAGCAGCATATAACACATCCAAATGTATTTTACGAATTCAATGCAAAGAGCCTATTAGGGATACAAATTAATTTTTGGTTGAGCCATAATATTTTCCTCATGAATAGGCTTGAATGTGTCCCCCTTATCTACTTCTACTTTATCATGTTAAGATGAGAAAAGTTAATTTCATTTGTCATTTATATCCACTATGTGAATCACAATTTTATTAATCAAGTATATATTTTATGATATAATATTATGTAACTACTCATAGTATATACATGTATCTAATTATAACAAAAAAATTATTAGGATTAAAGTGTTTTGAAATATATCTAGATTAATTAACTAGTTTGATGGGAGCTAAGGTAATAAGATATTTGTATAAAGTTATGTGTAACACCATATGAGGCATCCTTTGTGCCTTCAAACCCTTCTCCACCATCAGACATTGTATCTCTTCTACCAAATATCCTTTTCCATCCATGCTACATCTAGGCATTTACAAGATTAATTACTCTTGTGGGTTGTCATACATTGGAGAAATGGGTCATTCCATCATGAACAAGATCAAGGAACATAGTATTGTTATTAAGCATGAATATATCTTGAAATTGTCCCTAGCTAAGAACTCCTTCCACACCAAACATCATATTAGCCTTGAGGATACCAATTTTTGGGTTAAGGAAGATAATTTCTTCAAGAGGAAACTTCTTGAAGCCATCCTTATTAAATTCCACTCCACCAATCTCAGTTGTGATGAAGGATGGCATCTCAACCCATCCCAGAACCCCTTATTAACTTCCTCCTAGAGGCATCCCCATCCCTCATGATCCATCTCTACCCCCTCCTTCCTCCCTTCCCACTTTCTCTCTAACCCCATTTCCTCTTACCCCCTGTTCTCCCAAACCACCTCCTCCCCCTTTTGGTTTCCTCCCCCCTTCTTGTATTATTCTTATTCCCTCTTCGTCCCTTCTTACCCTCTCATTTCTCTCTTGGTTTCCTTCCCTTTTCTTGCATCCTATGTCTTATCCCCCACCCCTTTATTTATTTTGTTCCTCTGTACTTTATAGTCTCTTCCTCTCTTCAAACCTTCTTGTTATCTTTATCCTTTTCTGGGATCTCATCCTCCCTTCTTGTATTTCTTTCCTTTTCACTTTTGGGTGCCTATCTTTTTTGGTAGTTTTTTGATCCATTGTCATGCTTTCTACTTCCTTGTTAACTCACCCTCCTTGCTTTAATTTTATACATTGTGACTCTCTCTCACACACTCATATTTTTAGTGGTACAATATATTAGATTCATTCTTTTTTGTTGGTTATATTTGATTTTATCTTGTTCTTTTATTTTAATTTTTTTCTCCCTAGTTATTGATTGAACTCATTTATTTCTTTATTATATTTTATCTACATTTAATTTAATGGTTTTATATTTTTTAGAATTCAATATCTTAGTTATAATTATTTTATTGAATTTATTTATTTTTATTTTGGGTATATTAGTAGGTATTAGTTATATTTTAGGTTTTAGGTTTCTCTATTTTTCTACAACTTTAGTAGTTTTTATTAATGTTTTTTGTTTATTTTTTTTGCTTCTTTATGTAATGGTGTGAATTTGAACCCCTTGAAAATTCCCTATTTAAACACCCTTACCTCAAAAAATGCAATCTTGATGATGTATTTTCCACATCCACATCCATCTTCCATCCACTTGGAAACTCATTTGTGTTTCAGTGGGGGAATTTTTGTTGAGGATGCTAGCATGATGTGTGGATGTCCACATGGCACATTTTCGTCTTGATAGGATTCTTGCCTCTAGAATTTGCAAAGATGTTACACTCATCTATTTGACATGAAGTGTAATGTTTGTTGTTCTTTTGAACAACTTCAAACGGGTTTTTTCCTCCTTCATTCATTCAAATTACCCATTATTTCATTCAATCTATCTTTTTCACATTTCTTAAATCATGGACACACATATTGAAAGGTTCTTGATGAAACACACTCACTTTCAAATCCTTCACGCTTCATCACAACCATTATAGCTGCAAGTTGCTACTTTGTTGGCTCCTCCTCTTTGTTTTTTTAGTAGCATTGGATTTGGAGAGCTTGCAAGATCACATCTTCCTCTATTTTCCTTGAGTGCACATGGTTGAGAAGGTGATATCCATCCACTTCCATTTACTTTTGAATCATCTACTCATGTAGTAGCATATTATTGTTTTAGCATTGCTTGGTATTTTCATTTCTACATACTTCTTTATCATATTTCTACAATCATTGTTATCTAGTTCATGGAGGTGGAAACACCAAAGTAGGGGAATGACTGAGGCAGTCATCTAAACACAACCCCAACATTTTCTTGTTCTTTTGCATGTAGGTTGTTCATGAAGTGAAGATCTTGAAGCCCTCAACTCACAAGTTTGAAGGTCTATTTCTACCACCTTTCTCTTGTCAAATTCTAGCTTAACATTGTTAAAGTATTATTCTTGTTATTTCTTTTATTATGCATTTTATATCTCTTTCATAGCATAAAAATCTATTAATTAGGTAGTTAGTGGGTGTTTCATGGTTCTATTCCATAATTTACATTCTCTATCTGTACGGATGCCAACACATCCCTGAGACCTCATCACACCATGTTGGAGTCTATAATCCATGTTGTAGTCCTCTGGTAGTGGGATATCTGAGTTACAATTCGAACCTTCAAAACCATCTCTCCTAATCCCTTGAAACATTTGAGTTAGTAGAAGGAAAGTGATAGACCAATTTTCCATCCTTTTTGACCCTTGAAACCCTAAACCTTTTTAATCCATTTATCTAGCTTGAGGTAGATCTAGGTAACCCATTGTTCTAGACTCTCCCATGATATGGAGTCCTTGAGTAGCCAATCCCCCTCCTCTACATTTTGGTGAACCAGATGTGAACATTGTAGCATCCATTTCTTCATGTTGAGACTCTTCCTCTCGCACTTCATGAATGTTGCAAATTTGCATTTCATGAAGCTTTATGAAATTTATGACCCAATCTACAACTTTTAGGTACATTGTTAGAAGGAGTGTACGACATCTAGAAATGAATTTATCAAAGGTTACTACTAGT
>VDFB02155855.1:0-24180 GCA_007258455.2 Sequoia sempervirens
ATTATTTACTTGCAAAAAAATTACAAAAAAATGTCACATCCGGGCATGTGTCCTATATATATTGAAAGATTTAAAAATATATATTTATTTTTTCATATAATTAGGGTGGCTGGAAAAACACGTGCTTTTTATTTTTTTCCAAATTTTAATGTACTATTGTATTGAAATTTTATATTTTAACCAAATCAAACTACTTTTTTTGAAAAAAGGCCTAGTAGCTTACAAACTACATTCAATTTGCTAAAATTATAATTCTACATATTTTCAAAATTATGTTAATAAACTATTCAAATTCTTTTGTGAAGTTGCTTAAGTTTGTTTATCTACATAATTTTTTTTTTCATTTTGCAGGTTAAGGGCTATGTTTGGCCCATCATGATCCTACACTGACCCTCTAAGTGTATCTCCTCTTTCATCTAGTCTCCTACCAATGTATCAAATTACCCACATAGGAAAGAGAATGAGATTTCATTTCTCTCCAGAACCAATTAAGATTATAAAGTTGTACAACAACAATTTTATAAATTTGGGAAGGGAAAACCATCAAGCTATGTTTTACACCTCTCACTTTGCACTTGATGTTTCTCCTACATTATTTCTTACTCATTCAAATGGAGTTAGAAAATTATGATATAAGTGGTTTAGTCAACTTAACTATCACTACCTTATAAAACTAAGTCAATAGGATATGGTCACAATGTTTCCTAGACTTAGATACTCTAAGGGTCTTTGTGAGGGTTATATCCTTAGGAAGTATCCTAAAGATTAATTTGACAAAGGAAAATCATAGAGGGATACACAAGCTTTGGATCTTGTTCATAATGATGTATCATAGGAATTTCCCTATCCATCTTTCTCTAAGGAAAGGTATGTTATCAATTTTATAAACAACTTCTCCATATACACATGGGTCTACTTCCTTTGGAAAAAAATTGAAGTCTTCAATAACTTTTGAGTCTTCAAGGCTCCTACTGAAAAATAGTTAGGAAAAGTCATCAAGTTCCTTCAAACTAACAATGGAGGTTGAGTATGTCAACAATAGTTTTGAAAAGTTTTATATAGCAGAGGGGATAGACTTGCAACACACAATTCTTTATACTCCCCAATATAATGGTGTTATTAAATGTAAGAATAAATCCTTAAAAGGGATGGCTAACCACATGATACACTCCAAGGGCCTTAGAAAAAAGTATCGGGTAGAAGCAATCAACTATTCTCATTATATTCAAAATTAATTTCCTCACAAATCCTTAAAGGCCCAAGGGAATCACTCCCTTTAAAGCTTGGAAAGGTAGGAAACAATTAGTTGAGCACTTCAAGGTTTGTATATCTCCATCCATGACACATACTCTAAATTAGAAATACACATAAATGGACCCTCAATCCAAACCTTGTATCTTTGTAGGCTATCCAAATGGTGTAAAAGGATATTTCCTACTCCACCTAACCACACATGAGTTGTTCATTGAGAGGAGTGTTAATTTTCAATATAGTCATGTCATCTATATACTTAACATTTATCAGGTTCTATTATGGACTCACTTAATTTTGATGATTCTTCTAACAATTTAGTCTATCCACAATAAATTCCTAAGGTAGACTCTTCTTCTTCTAGTTCTGATAGTGAGGCTAGTGATGGGGAATCATTTTCATCCACTTCTAGACATGTTTTACAAGATGACATTTTATCACTTGACTCACCCACTAATCTTCTTTGGGCTATATAGACACTTTAGTGTGTAGGTAATTGTGTAGGGAATCCAGTTGATGACAAACATTCTTATTCAAACTATTAGAGTGGGTCACTTGCTTTCTTCGCCTCAACCTTTAATCCACAGACATTTTGAGAGGCATCAGAAATATTTGAGTGGGATAATGCTATGCATGAGGAATATCATTCCTTCATCAGAAATCACACTTGGGACTTGACTCCACTTCCTAAGGAAAGAAAGTTGGTTTAATGTAGGTGGGTATATTGAACCAATTTTATCATTGATAGGTTGATTGATAGGTATAAGGACAATTGATTGCAAAGGGGTTTTCAAAAAAAATTGGAATTAACTACAAAGATACCTTTGTACCCTTGGCCAAAATGACTTCAATCCAACTTACTTTTTTAATTGTCACAACACGTGCTTTGGATGTGAAATAGATGGATGTGAAGAGATTTTTTCTTCATGAAGAACTTGAGAAGGAGATATACTTGGAACAACCACCAAGGTTCATTTTAGATTAATCCTTAGTTTTCAAACTTAGGAAATCCATCTATGTCCTTAAACAAGCCACTCAGGCTTGGTATGCCAAGATGGATTTCTTCATCCTAGCTTCAAGTTTCACTTGGTGCTATTAAGGTCCTAGTGTATATCTCTTGTGGAAAGATGACTTACTGTTGATACTGGTACTTTATGCTGATAATATTTTGATCATTGAGAGCTCTTCATCTGCTATTACAATAGTGAAGTCAACTCTACAAGAAATACTTGACATGATAGACTTAGGTTTTTTACATTACTTCCTTGGCATTGAGATTTCACAATCTAACTCCGAAATCACTCTTGCACAACCCAAGTATACTCTTGATCCACTTACTCAATTTCACATGAATGATTGTAAGTCATCTCCAACTCCCTTTCTATCTAGATTCAAGCTTGAGGATGACTATACTACACCATTGGTCAATGCAACTTTGCATTAGGGTCAACTCACAGTGTTGTGTCCCACTTTTTGGCCGAAGTAGGACATTGAAATCAACATTTTTTACCAAATTCACTTAATGAAACCTATAGCAACTAAACCATTAGTAATTTTGAGATGATGTGAACTAGTGATTTGTGAGGATTTGTGTGCAGATTCTATTTTTTTTTAATTTAGAAATAAATTGTGAATTTTTTTATGTAACTTTTAATAACTTATTTTTTATAGTAAACAACATTTTTAAAAAGTGACATTGATGTCATAATGCATAATTTTTTTATAGAAAGGATAAAATTATAATTTTCAAAATATATATTTGTAACATTAATATCTAGTTCATGGATATTTTTTCATTTTTTTAAAAAAAAAAATTTAATTAATTTTTGAAGTCAAAGTAATTATAATTTGGACATAGTTGTATGTCGTAGCACATAACTTGTTTCGTATGTATTGAAATTAAAAAATATATCTGAAATAAGGACATCAATACCTAGGGCACTAATATTTTTTAGAATTTTCCCTCTATTTTTCCCTATGTGTGAAACAAATACCTTGATGTTTAGCATTCACAAGAATTAAAAATAAATATAATAATAAAATTAAAAATATTCAAAATTATAATTTTTGGAAAGCTTATAATAAGGGATATATATTTACAAAACATAAAGTTTGAATAACTTTATTTGATCCATCAAAAGGTAAAGAAAAAGAGTTTTTCTTCAATATTTTTATAGGTGTGAAGGAGACTTCATTGGGTGTATGATTTAAGACTAGAGGGGTTCTATCCAGGGGGTTTGATCTAAGGGGGTCTTATCTAACCATCTTCAATTAAAACCCTTTAGATCGAACCCCTCAAGGCTTAAATCATTAAATTTTCTAAAAAAATATGTGATTTCAAGCAAAAATCAGGATGCCCCAGAAGTGGGACACACTATTGTGGCAACACCCATCAAAAACTTGTTGGTATTATCATCTATCTGACTCATACCAGGCCTGATATTTCATTTGCAATAGGCATGGTTTTGAGATTCATGTAGGAGCCTCATGAGGGGCATTGGAAAGAAACTAAGAGGATCCTTCACTACCTTCAAGGTACTCTCAAATACGGGATCCATTACAAAGCTGGCACAAAGTTTGACTTGGTTGGATACACAAATTCAAATTGGGATAGTAATACTTGGGATATCAAGTTCACTTTAGGTTACTATTTCTCAATAGGTTATGGTCCTATCAGTTGGTCTAGCAAAAACAAAAATTATTTTCTTTATCATCCACAAAGGTATATTATATGGGAGCTATCAACATAGCTATTGAGGCTTGTTGGCTTCAGGAAATTGTCACTGAGTTTGGAATTCCATTCAAGCAACTCATAGTCATCTATTATTACAACTAGATCACCATCCTAATACGCATGAATCCAATCTAGCACCACTAGGCCAAACACATAGAGATTCACATGCATTATATTCGAGAGCCTATTCATAGTCAAATCATCAACTTAACTTTTTTCCAAACTTTAGAGTAGGTTGTTGATATTTTCCCCAAGGCTTTTATTGAGAGAAATTTCACATCTATGATCTCTTCTTGGGTTGCGACCTACTTTAGTATCAACATCATCTTTGGGGGGCTTCTAGTCCTCTTCACCTTATTTTCTCTCATTTGGGGGGTATTTTTTTTTTCTAAAATTCCACTTTATGAGAAACTACATTGTACTTGGGTACCTTATCAAGCCTAGTTATACGGATCCAATTTATTTGTGTTCACCTAATTTATTCTTAAGGTAGGTGTTATTGTAGATATTATCTCATTTTCATGCACATGGGTAATTCTACATGGTGTTAAGCCTACTTAGGTGTCCTAGTTAGTGGGAGATAACTTGATATTTATCTAGTGAGTCTCATGGATTTAGCTTGCCACCTCTTTCCATTCTTAAGGAAGTTAACTCATCACCAATCTCAATTATTGGGAGTTGGCTGCCTATTCTTCTCCATTATTCTAGGTTGTAGATTATTCCCTCTCCTATATGTGTATCTTATTTCATGGGTAAATACAATGTTTTTGTATTCTTTTTTCTTGTATTTCATTTTCTTTATATATTTTATGTGTTTTTGTAGCTTGCAAGAGCATGTGATTACTTATATTTTGTTGCCCAATTGATACTAACATTTTGTCAAAACATCCTAGAGTTCTCATACCTAGGTAGAATATTGTTAAACACTTGTATCCCTATGGGGAAACTAAGTCCCCTAGCACTAGTAGATCACCACCTTGATGCAACTACATCACCTAGATTTGAAAAATCTCCATTCAAATCCAATCTTTCACTAGAGATAATTATACATTTTCTCAATCTATTAATAGTGTCAAATTCATCAAAAATTAGGTGCACATGTTTTATTTTCACTATTCTTTTTTGTGATATTTATGATACTAATTATCATTTTTTATATATCTTGTATTTGATAACTTAGATCAAATTCAATAGTGTGTATTTTGTGTTTGTTGTTAATTATGATTTATTTTCTATTTAATACATAGAAAATAAAATAGGTCATTTCATGTGTATTGATCTAGGAACACTTTTTTTTCTTTCACATCTTAAAATTACAATTCTATATCATCAATCATCAAATGATATTCTTGTGAAAACACAACAATTTATGTGAACAAGATATTCTTATCATAGAAAGAACATGCACAAAGAGATGGATAGAAGGACCCTTCTCTAGCTCATGTAAATGGCTTAAAGGAAGAGATGCTTGAATATACTCCATGGATATGAGAAACTCATCTAGTTGTGTGGTGATTATGAACCCATGTTGTAATATATGAAATTATGGTTTAGAAGTGGATAAAAAACAAGTCAATAATTTGATTATAACTAGACAAGGCATGGGGTATTAGTTGTGTTGTAGTCCACTATTATTTTTAGGTATATAAATAATTATTGTGTAATATTGTGATATAATTTTGGTAGGACACAAAGGTCCAAAACATATGAATTAAAATACTAGATTCCATTGTGTAATCCTTTGAGTTTAGTGTTGGATCCTCAAAATCCTAAGCAAGTACCAATCTAGAAATAACCATAGAAATTGATCAATGTCATTTGTAAGGCCCTAGAGCCTTATGTTACACTTTAAGAGCTAAACATGATATAATCAAAATTACAAGTGTGAAAAAGGATAGGTGGCATAATTAATACCATGACTTAGTGGTTTGATAACATGACACAAAAATTATCCAAACTAAAATTTAAACAATGTTAAATAATTTTGTGAAAGTTTTGCATATATTCCAATATTTCTTGAGTAGTCGTATATTTATGAATTTATATTTTTGAAGAAGCTTGTTATCCTTAGTCCTACAATAAATATTTAAATATTAACAAGTGCCATGTAGTGACAAGTCCTACCAATGCAAGATGTGTGAAAGTGTAGATGATAATAAGTAGTTCAAGGAACTAACAAATATTAATTACTATGGCTGCTCATTTCTTATAAAACTTGTAATAAAAGCTCAAAAAGTGTAACTAAAAACAATAAAAATAACTCACTATTACAAGTAAACTATATTATCCTTGAGTTTGATCTTTGCAACTTAATTGCTTACCTAGCAAATTTGACATTAAATGGAAATAAATTGGAAGTAAATGTAATTATTGGACAAGTATGATGGATAAGCCAAATTTTGACATTCAATAAAGGAGGTCAAATAACCTAATAGTCTAAGGTGTGGATTCATTCTTGAGAGCTTTAAGTGCATGTATGTAGTCATAAAAGAGTTGTTTGAGCCACTTTTAATGTTTCAAGTTGAAATTGCTAACAATCTAGGTGAGATCAAATGAAGCAAATGAAGCAAGCATGTAGATCTTAGAAAGAGTTTTCCAACAACTACGAAAAATTAAAAATCTAACACCTAAGATAATAATTGTGCTCATTTTCATACAAGCAATTAAAAAGACAACAATACATAACCAAAGAATATTCTAAATTTTAACCTTAAACTAAATGACAAAAAATTTACCTATAGCACCCTTGTTTCAATTTTCAATTATTTCAAGCTTTGAAAAAGAAGATACAGGCTTCTATCTAAAACCGCATATGCACCTATTTGTCCTCATATGCATACAATACATTAAAGGATTACAATCCATACATTATCCTCATGTACATGCATTACTTAATAGTGGTCCAAAAGTGACAGCGAAAGATAACAATACATTAAAGAATAGCCTTGTGGGATTTTGATGTGACACAAGTTTTGAATAGAATGTTTAGTATACTTACAAAAGAGGATGTATTTATAAAATTTGGAATTGTGTGAAAATGACTTATATAACTTGTGTTTGAAATGGTGAATATGTACACTAAACTCCTGTGACAAAATGTGTGAATATACCTATTATACCATATATGATCTTACAACCTAACAACAAATAAAAACGAACATTGATTGCGAGTTTTGAACTTAAAATTATATAATAGTTATATTATAGTCAAATATATATGGTAGATAGATGATGTCCTATATTCCTAATCCATCAATTCATAGAGAATTGTAAGGTACATCTTTTAGGGGTCTTTGTCCTACACATCTCTCTTTCACGAGGAAAACAACCCCAAACCACAAGTCAAGGTTGGCAGATAAAGAAAGGAATTGAATGGTGTATATGAAAAGCCCTAGAAAGTTTTCTAAGGCCGCCTCCAAAATTCATTACCTACTTTCAACAATAATTGATTGACTACTTATAAAGAATATGAGCCTTTCAAATTTAAGGACATTATTCAAAGTCCAACCCCTCTAGAGTCAAACGCAAGTGCGTGGTAGGTGTAGATTCCGTTCCGTTCCAACTTTGCGGAAAGGCAAAAGCAAAATGGGTGCAAAAGGGAAAACGTGTCGAAATATTGGAAACGGTGTTTCTGGCCACCACAAACTTTTTGCTTCTAAAGTTCAAGAATGTTTGTAGAAATGTTTCCCTATACTAAGACAATTTGTTTTCAATGCTTTTTTTTTAATTGGCATGAATATTAATGTATTTATGGGATGTAATTTAAAAATTTGAATAATTATATAAATAATGTTATTATTTAATAATTTTGAAAATGTTACTTATTCAAATATTTATTTTCTTATTCAATAATTCAAGTCTTATTTAAAAATTATTTAAGATTCAAATTTTAATTCTAATGTTGTTGTTTGATATTGAATATTGTTATAGTCATCATAGTATTCTTTTTCTATTGTGAGGTGGCAAGGTAAGTTAACATAAAAATTAATTATGTCTTTAATAAAATCCTCTTCTATAAAATTGTATTGTTGACTTTTAAATTATTGATTTTTTTTTTTAATAAAAAAGATTTACATTAAATATAATTATTCACTAAATATATTTAGTTATATGTTTACAAAAATTTATTCATTTTGCTTCAATGCAATGAATAGCAAGAATCTAGGTCATCTATGATTATTGACTACTAATTACTACAATAGTGCAATATTTATGCAATCTACTGGCAACTAACAATTGCTCCAATATTTATCAAATCACTAGTATGAACCAAATATAATGTGGTCAAGTGCATTATTGATCTAAAAATCATGCTACTATGAATTTGATTTGGAGCTATTTAAGTTGATAACTAGATATATTCTAACAACTCTAGAGTTTTGCTCAACAAAAATAATTACTATTTCACAATCTTTATGTTCGCGAAATACACAATCTAATCAATGATAGGAATTAGATGCAACGTGTCTCTTGTTTTGTAGAGCACAGAAAATGTAGATACTAACATTTTTTATTCTATTTTAATTTTACATTTTTTTTTGTTGATCTTTGGATGCATTATTATAGTATATAATTTTAGTATGTCATGTACTTACTAATTTAAGATCTAATTCATTACTCAAATGTATTATATTGTCATCTTTAGAACTCCTTTGCTTCATTTTTGAATAGTTCACTCATCTTAGACAAGATCACAATCATGATCCTAACTGATCATTGGTTCACTCTCATCTTCTTATTTGAAAATTCAAATTCTCACACTCTAATGCTCAAATTTCTAAGATCTATCATCACTTATTAGTTTGGGCACCAAATTTTAAAGTTCATGTGTTAAGGGTTATATATTTTAAGACATCATCATAGGAGATTTTCTCAAGATGTAGTCATACACAACATTGGATAGCATTTGAAAAGCAGATAATTACTTTTAATTTTCTAAGTACATCAAAAGCATAAATCATTTTTTAGAAAACATCATTTAGTAATCAACTTCTTTATATCATCCATTTTCAAAGCACAAATTTGAAGTACACTCTTTGGTATAATCACACATCGACTTGTATTAGAAATAGAAATTAGAAAAATCAATGGCCAATTCATCTTCATTCACTATCATCCATACGTTGGCATTCATTGTCATGTTCATATCATCTCTCTTTTACTTTTATTATTAATTGAATCATATGACTTGACTAAGGAGTAAGTGCAAGCTAATGGGTCCACATTTAGTGGAAGTGTCAGGCTTGAAAAAATTATTGATAGGAACATGTACCTATTTAGGAATGGGGTCTTGAACCTAAACATGTACCCCTTGTAAATGGGTATTCATTATGCTTTGAGATATCATTCCTAAACAATTTTTTATTATAAATATATTACTCATTTCAGAATGCATAAGTTTTTTGTAAAGCTATTAATTTTAAGCTCCTATGAGCTCACTTTCCTCTATATTTGCATGATAGTGGCAATTTTAGAGGGTTCTTTGGAACGGGTATCCACATCTACAACCCCCACAATAACTATTTTTACCTCCTCCTTTCACAACACTATGTCCTTCATCTCCAGGTAGGTATCAGGGATTTGCTTATGTATTTTTGTGATTTG
The DNA here is from genome assembly GCA_007258455.2 of Sequoia sempervirens. Taxonomy (NCBI): domain Eukaryota; kingdom Viridiplantae; phylum Streptophyta; class Pinopsida; order Cupressales; family Cupressaceae; genus Sequoia; species Sequoia sempervirens. Next base: position 9,590 of record VDFB02155855.1, read on the forward strand.
TAGGGTTTAGGGTTTGTAGGTTTTTGGATTCAAAACCATAATATATAATAGTAGACAAGATTGGTTTAAGTTGATTGTCTATAAACAATTGAACATTCAATACCAAAGCCTAGAGATAGTATATGGTTTAGGTCAAACTTGTATGGAATAATTAATTTATAGCTAGTAGTTAACCTTTGATAGATATATGATGCTTGGACTACCATCATTTGACATGAATGACATGATGTTTGGAATGGGAATATAAATAGTACATAACATGATTTTGGACTAGTATGATAATTTATACTAGGGGCATTTGATTATAAATGTCCACACTTGATATAATTATCAAACTCAATATGAATATTCAAACTTGATATGACTATTATGATACTTTTCCACTATCAATAACTAATTGAGAACTGCTTCACATGTAAATTAGTTCTAGTTTTAGTAACTAGTTTAAATTATGAAATTCTCCTAATGTTAGTTTTAGTGTCTTTAACCAACAATAACAATGTAACTATAAAAAGAATGAACTTACCTTCAAACTTAGACATATCATTGCATAGTTTGAGGAGGTGGATATTTCATTCAATTTATAAACACAATATATATCTTGGGAAAAAATTCAAGGGAAAGAAACATGGCATGTAAATAAAGCTAAAATATATGTATTTAAAAAAGGTTACACTACACTCTAAATTGAAGTTCTTTAATGGAAATTATGATTTTGTATCTATAGAAAACATGGAAAAATAATCAGAAGCTGCGGCAGCCTATCATAGTTTAAAGTTGGCTAAGGAGAAGGGTGTGAGGAAAGTTTGGTTGGAGGGGGACTCTATGAACATTATTAATTGCTTGAAGAGAGTTACTCCTCCCTCATGGTTGATCAAACACATTATAGAAGACTCTATTGCTATTTTAAATTCCTTTCAAGAGTTGTATATTTCCCATGTTTATTGGGAAGCTAATGGTGTTGCTGACTTCCTTGCCAATTTGGGAGTCTCTTCGTCTAGAATTTGGGACTCTAATGACCATATGCCAATTGAACTCCAATCTATGGTTAATAATGATCAAATATCACATGTTGCTTATGATAGAGTTAGGAACAGGTTTTAGAGGCATCGGCGTATGTATTCATTATTGTCTTTCTACCTTGATAAGACTTATGGTGTGCTTCATGGATCTTGATAATCGTGGCTTAGAACGATGAGATTTCTTGAGGGATGTGGCATTAATGAATCTTCGTACCTAGAGTCTTAGATTAACACGCTTTCTAGGTGTTATCTTCATCCTTTTGTTCTTGATTTTTCATTTTGGATGGTTGCCTTTCCATTTGAGGATCAATTCTAAGAGAGTGGTTACTCAGATGATGATTGGAGGAGATAGATGCAGAACTAAGCCTATGGCATGTGAAGACAAAAAATCTAATGGTCTAGTCTAGGAGATTCTTGACAAAGGTGGGGTCATGCCATTCATGATGAGGCTCCATGGCTACGACTCCCAAATTTCTCAGGAATTTTTGAACGATTGGCACAATAGATTTCTACGGATCTTTGGGGTTGAGCTTAATGTTACAAAAGAACTCATAGCAGAGGTCACCAGCCTTTCTACTAAGGGTCATAAATTCTACATGGAAAGGAAGGTGGCGAAATAGATGAGGGATATCTTCCTATGTGATGAGGAAAGATAAAAGATAAAGAGGTTGATGTGACATGGTGGCTATGATTAGACTTCAATTAAAACTATATGGGGGGATGTGGTGGTGGAAATTATGTGTTACTTCACTCTAGATGGGAGATTCTCCGCCATCTATCCATGCTACCATTTTATGCTACTCAACCACTTCTGTCATGGTAGGTTGGTGTCTTTTCTGTTTTACCTGCTTTTGTCCATGGAAAATGGTATCTAGGAATTTCACAAAAACTCCAATAACCCTTTCTTGCATAAGGGGCTCATGTTGTTAATTATTGAACATATAAAGGTGATGTATGTAATTGAAACCCCTAGAGTGAATAAAGCCCATAAATCTAAGGATTTTCCTTTGGATTATGATACCGAAGAAGACTCAGAGGAGTTTAAGGAAGAGGAAGGTGATTCAAGTTCATTTGAGGATCTCTCTGCCCCACTTAAGAAAGAGATAGAGGCTTCCCCTTCTTGTTCCAATGGCTCACATATTGATTTGGAAGGGGATAAGGCCCTCAAGGCTGGAGCCAAGGGTAAAATTTTTGTTAAAAGTTTTGGGAAGGATGGGAAGGGGATTCATGGCAATAAGAAGGTGGAACTATCCCCATTGTAAGGATTGAAGAGGAAAATTTTAGTTGGGGAAAATGAGAGTGGAATGGCGAGTAATTATTTTGTGGGGAAGAAAGTTCCTAAATTAACTCAAGGAAAGGTGATGGATGTTGTGTCTCCTGGTGAACCTCAGTCTAGTCAGAAGCTTCAAGATGTTGTTGAAGGGGAAAAGGGGAGTCGTGAGTTCAGGGTGGGCAAGGAATCAGAGCATGAGAAGATTGATGTGGCTGATCTGGAGATGCCCCCTATTGCTTCAGAGGCCACGATAAAAGGGAAGGATAAGATGGAGCCTCCCACTAGTTATTATTTTGAGGATCATCCTGAGTGTTCTTTTCAGGGTATGGATATGAATTGGGAGATGCTTGATCTTGATGATGAGGCTAGTATGGCTAAGGGGGGAGTGGATGTGTTCTTTAAACTCTACATGTGGCTCCTTTGTGAAGTTAAGTATCTACATGGTAAGTGTGATTCACTAGCTAGATTCAATATTAGCACTTTGAAGAACAACAATAAGGAGGTGATAGTGTATGATAAGATGAAAATCATGAATGCCACCCTTAACCAAATTGCAAAGGATGTTGCCAAACTAAGTATAGGATCATAATCCTTGGATTGTTGCTCTTGAGCAAACAATCATGAAAATCCATGAGGATCTCTCCACTCTTGTTAATGTTAGTTGAGATTCTCTCTTGGATAGTGTGGAAGGGTTGGTGTTGTTGAATGAAAAGGCTAAGAAATGGACTGGTAAGTATCTTTTTTCTAAAAAATATGTTCATGAGGTGAAGGACAACACTTTGGTTGGGAAACAGGTTAGAGGTATTGATGAGGGTCCTTATGTTAGAACCAGAATCAAAACTAAAAAAGGGGCATAAATTTTAGGTTAGGAAGTGAAGGAGGTCATGGAGGTGCATGATAAGGTGATCACTAAAGACTTGAATGCTATGAGGATTTTGAAGGACCTACTATAGTTGTTTCTTTTTATTTTTCTTCTTGGTTGCTGTTGGGTTGTTGATTAGCTAATTGTGGTTTTGTACACTTTTTGTCTTTAGGGCTGCTTTGTATTGTTATATCTTTCAAGCTTCCTTCTTGTTTTGTAAAGGGCTTTAGGGACCCTTCAAAACCTGTTTTCTATTAAACAAAAACATGGAAAAATAACATTTCCATAAATGTGAGAGAGAGCTCAAGAGATTGAATTTTTACCAAAAACTTATGTGACATATGAACTTGTGCAATATTAAATTATTTCCATTCTATTTATTCACTTGGAAATTTAATAGTTTGACTTTTTTAATGATTGTGTATGCATTTACTATATCTAGTATAAGATACAATGAAATGGACCTAATATGTCAATATTTATTGCTTCATTTTATGTTCTTTTCCAAACTTTTATTTATGGAGAATCATTGATATATATAATAATATTTCTAGAAATGGTTCTAGGTTCCAATAGTTTGGAATGAAAGGCAACATTTATGAAGTGATAAAAAATGAGAAAAATATCAAATAACTCTATAATGGGCAATATATTGATCTCAACCAATATTAATAATGTTTAAAAGGGATAGATGACATCTTTAGCTTTATATGTCTTGGTCTAGACTTATATTAGAGATATTTTGAAAATCTCAAACCAAAGGGAATGGGAAAAATATCAATTAGAGGAATCTTTTTAAAGTAATTTTAAAGAGTAAAATAATGTTATATTATGCAACCTTGTTTTTATTTTATTTTCTTCTTATAACTACAACCCCCTAACCCTAGCCCCATGTAAGTAAAATGAAAGAACAACCATTTCTAGCTAAACCGTTAGGAGAACAAAGTATTTGTTCTTCAATGAGGTCTACACTCTAAACCTAGAGAAAATTTGGACATAATCCTACATAAAACATGACATAATTTTTTTCTAAATTCCTAAAAATATAGGCCAAGGAGACCCAAGAAACCATCAATATTTTCCAAAACCATAGGCTCAAATTATGATCCAAAAATTTATTCTCTCTCTCTCTAGTAACATTTTGTTGGAAATATTGTCATTGATGTCAAAGGGGCATCGAAAAGATAGTTTATCATTGATTTCTTGTTGTCATTGATGTCAAAGGTTGAAGAGGAAATTTTTGTAAGCCAAAGGCCATAAATTGCATCATCAAAAGGATAGCACTTTTTTTTACTTCATGTAAAACTCTTATGCAAAATTGCCAACATCATTCAAGATATGGATCAAGTATCCAAGGCAGCGATGAGATCAAAAGAAGAGTAGTGATTAGTATACCTATAAGGAGTAGTGATTCATTATTAGAAGGGAAGAAATTATTATTATTATCAAACTATTCATAAAGGCTATTTTATCAAGTGAATACAAGTCATCTTTGAAGAGTTAAAATAAAATAATTCATTGGTATGACCAACTACTCCTCATATAAACACCACTTTGATGTTAAATTAAATTGTTAAAAGGCTGACGAACTCTATTGCACGTAAGTGTTCCTTGTGAGAGGTGTGTAAAATAATTGTAGTTAAATTATTTGATGATGTCGACCCCCTCATAGAGGCACCCCACTTTGGGGATTTAAAATTCAAAATAAAATATTTATATTTGAAGTTTGACCAACCTCTTTGAGAGAGTCATGTCTCTTGGGTGAAGAGGTACTTGATGGGTTTAAAAGAAGGTAAGTTGGAGTAAAAAACAAGTACTTAATGAATATCTTTCCTATCAAAAGAAGACTTAAGAGAAGATATAAGGCAGATTTATAGCAGATCCTTCAAGTGATTTAAGGTTGATTTATTATAAACCTTTCAAAGTGATTTAAGCTCGATTTATAACAGACCTATCAAGAAGATTTATAGCAGACATTGTGCATGATTTGGAGTAGAATTTGGATCATATATTACATCATTTTGGAGTAGAGATATTTAAGGTGAACTTGAGCAAAGATAGAAGACAAATTTGGAGTAGAGATATATGGTAAAATTGATAAAAAAAAATATAAGGGATATTTGGAGAAAAGATTAAGGTAGAATTAGAGAAAAAATAAGCGAAGTTTTAGAGCAGACATTGGAGAGGTTGGTGCCTTCCAATTTAGAAGAGATTAGTGTATCTTACTAAGTTTGTGCTCAATTGTGGGGATTGATGTCTCTAGTAGGTTGGTTCCTGCATATCTTGTAAGTGGGGATTGATGTCTCCAATGGCTTGGTGCCTACGAAGTTTGTAAGAGAATTTCTATATAAGCAATATTTTTGTGGTTTTCTCCCATAAGGATTTCCATATAAATTGTGTTTTATTCTTATGTTGGATAATTGTTTGATCTTGTGTTATTAATATTGCTATGAATGTTAAGTTTTAAAAAATAAAATATTGCCTTAGAATGATTCATTCCCCCTCTCAGTATAAGCATGTGCTCATCATATTTCATAACCATGTTAATGGTTTTGTAACTAGCTAAATTCAATTAGGTAATAGATTCTTAAATATCAAATAGATGTGGAATTTATAGTTTCACTTTTTAACATTTGAGTTTCATGTTTCACTAAGAATAGATGTGGGAAATTATTAACAACACTTGAAGATGTTAGAAGTTTATCATAAATTTTTGAAGGGTTATTTAATTTATCTATTGGACATTGTGCAATCACTTGTAATTAATTGCCTATAAGCACTATAAATAAATAAATTAGTTTATGGATAATTTTGAGTAGTGTTGATAGAATATAATTTGTATTCGGTGACTATTTTAGGAATTATCTCTAACTTTTTATCAAACAAGTGGTATTTAGGGTTTTTTAATCAATGTGACTTTGTGGATTATATAAGTAGGCCATTAATTATTTATGATTAGTGCAAGGTTGAAATTGGAAATGATAATTTATCTTTTTTGAGACCCAAATTATCACAAGAGATTAAAATTTAAAAATAATATTAATGTCAAGAGATTGGATGAGAATGGAGCATATTGTGCAAGGTTGTAAACTGGTTTTACTAGGATATTCCACTTAGTAAGAGAGTTGAATAGGCTTGAATATATAATAATAACCTTAATTTTAAAATCGGTTATTACACAAGAACATGAAGAGGATAAATAAGAGACTAAGAGGATTGACAAATAAGAAGTAGTCCTATTAGTTGACCCAATAAGGTGAATTATGTATTTATTTGTAGTAATTTGATGTATTCTTATTTGTATGGACTAATTAACTTCTTATTTATTTTTTCTATTGTAAGTTTTATTTGATTTGATGTCATTGGAATTATATTTAGATTAACAATCTTTAATTATGGAAGCCATTGGAAACTATTTCTTGATTTGTTTATTAAGATGTGCACTATAATATAAAATTGATCTCCATATTCTAGGGGCCTTATCACATGAGTTACACTATGTGAAATCCATACATAACCTTAATAAGGGAGAACATGTATAATGGATTCATCATGTGAACCAAAAATAGTCATCAAGATTTACAAAACCTATCTAACAACATATATAAAAATAAAAATGAATAATATGAATCTACAAGATTATAAAAGACTCAAATATTTTCATGGGATACCCAAGTTACAAGATAATTTAATTCCAACACCAAAATACTTTAACAATTATATTATTTAGAATCAAGGAGTCAATATGCAACAAGGCCTTTAATGTTTAATCTCGATCTACAATGTGTACTCTTCTACAATTGATCTAATGTATGATGAACATTTGTAGTGACAATCATAACATTTAGTTGTAGGAGACCTTAAATAAAAATGATAAAGAAATTTATGATGAATTTAAGTAAATTAACTATAAATACACAATTCCTAAGTAAATCATGTGAGAAAATTGCAATAAATCAAGTTAGAAAATTAGACTAAAATTTCTTACATTCAAGTGATGCCTACCATAGGAAAAACTATCTAGTGTTTTATCACAATTTGACTACATATGTAGTGGCAATCATGCCATCTAGTTGTAGGAGACTTGAAATAAAATTGATAAAAATATAATTTATATAAGTTTAAATATGAATATAATTAGTGCAAGTAAATAAATTAATGATAGATACATGAGACCTAACTCTAAGTCATGTAAAAAAAATATAATAAATCAAGTTAGAAAATTAGATTAGAAAGTCCTTACATTCAAGTGACGCCTACCATAGGGAAAAGTATCTAGTATGTTGTTACAAGTTGAATGCATAAGTAGTGACAATCATGCCATCTATTTATAGGAGACCTAAAACAAAAATGATAAAAATAAAATAAAAATATAAGTAAATATGCATTTAATTAGTACAAGTATATAAATTAACTATAGATACTCTAAGTCATGAGAGAAAATTAACCATAGTTAGGAGATGACTTAAGGGAAGCTAAAAAGATGGATTAAGGCGACATCCAATCACTTATTAGTTTTTTTAGAGAATGTGTATAAATAAATTAACTATATATTAACTATCAATTAAATATACACAACTATATACATTAATAAAAAATTAAAAATTAAAAATTTAGAATTTTTTACATACCTACAAATGTAATCCATTGTACCATCTGCATCCTCTCTTTTTTGTAATATATCTATAATTATCTCATGTTATTTTATAGAAAGTGTCTAACTCTTTATTAGCAAGCTTCCCTTGATATCTCACTAGTTGTATATTTTTTCTACAACCAAATGTGAGTCATGTATAGTCTTCTTATGTCTTTCAAGATCATCAAATGCTAGTAAATTATTCTTTCTTATTAGATATTTCCATAACCAATTGCCAACAAAAACTACATACCTATTGGATACTCATAGTTATCATCATCTACTCTTATGTTTTAACTCAACACATCAATCCAACCAATACTATGTTTCCTCTTATTTCCCTCAAGTGCAATAACATACATATGTCATGCAAAAACTTATAAATTCAATAAAATATGACATATAATTCACAGAAATGTATGCATACATATATAATTATATATTAAAAAATAATATAATCAATCTATATATTGAATGAATGTACCTCCTTGTCAAGGTTTGAAACACAATCATAGTCATTTGATGTGAACAATTGATTATCATCTTCAAGTGTTGTTTCATTTTGATCTTGTGTTTGTGTAGGTGTTAAGGATTTTTGTTTCTATTCTTTAACCCATTCTCTTTTTCTATTGACATAATCTTGCAACACAAAGCTACAGAGAAGAAGCAAAAGGATTTTATTCAAGCTCAATGATGGTGTGGTATATCACGATGATGGTGGATTCATAATCCTAACAATGAAACCTTACAAGTTAGTGCTTGTAGATGCATAAAAACTTGGAGGTGCATTTAGTTGCATCATTCCACCAATCTACCCAACATGTTTGATTATAGAGATGTGGGTCCATATTCTCAACATGTCAGATATGGGCCATAGTAGGTTGATGACTCGACAAAAACTATTCAAAAAGAATTGAGATCCTAGTAATAATAAGTTTAACAATCACATTAATTACAAAATAAATAAATATTATATTTAATTTTACTTTACAAAACGTTGATATAAAAAATCACACAATTTTTTCTGAATTCTTCAAACTCATACATCCCAATCAATTTATTTCCAATCTAACAAAATTATAACTTCCATTAACAACACAACCAAACATCATAATCTAATGACCCCAACTTCCAAACTCCTAGTGTCTCTTATACAAATACAAGTCAAATTGTCCAAAATCAATTCATACAAGATGATAAGGTACATAGTGTCTAGGGCTATTTGTCCCACAAGTTTCTCTTTCATGAGAAAAAATTCAAAAGGATGGGAAAAATGTATGGTGTATGAATAAGAAAGACTTAAAGCTTTGATTGGGAAGCATACCAGCCTTTGAAATTTTAGCCCAAAATGACTTGCCTTTCAAGTTTTGTTTTCCTGACATTTATTAATAAAATTCAAAGGTCAGCCCTTGTATAATCTAGCACGCCTGGACTCCGTTCCGTTTTTAACTCGCTCAAATACAAAGTAAAAGACCTTTCAAACGGAACCGAAATATTGGAAAACGGTGTTTTTGGTAGAGCTTCATAACATGCGGGCCCACGAAAAGGCAATGAGAGTACGGTTCAAAATGTTTTCTTCTATAAAAATAAAAAAAATAAGTTATTTAAAAAATCTATATATATTTCCATTTGTCTACTTCAGATATGTTTAGGTGAATATTATATAGTGGTATTAAAGATATATTTTCTTTTGGCTATATGATTAGGTGAATATATCTTCAATTTAAAAAAAAAGGGTTCAATTAGGTTCTAGAATCAAAACTTATGGTCTTTAAAAGTTAGGTTCCCACTTCAAGAATGTAAGAATATTTAAAATGCATAAGAGATTTCTAAGTGCAAGTTATATGCATTGATGAAGAACGTTCATCAACGTATTACATGTCATTATGACTATCATAAAGCATCTTTGAAGAGTTTGAATAAGATCGAGTGGCGGACCCAAGTCAAGGGAGGATAATTATGACATGTTATGATAGTTCTTATATAGTTTATCTTTTGAGATTTGGATGTTAGGAGATTTGGGCACCACTTTTGAATGGTATTAGCTCATGGTTTTGTTATTCCACTTTGGAGGTTCGTGCATTGGTTTCACTATTTATTGGGTGTTTGGGATGCAGTTTACATAGTGTATCATATAGGATTGTTATAATGTTGGTATTACACCATATCTAAGTGTTGGAATTGTCTCCTATGAAGGCTCATTGTTGAGATTGTATTATAATTGGTGTTGTTATTGATTAATGAATTGGTTCAAATTTTGGAGGCTAATTTTTTTCTAAAAGGGTTTTCCAAGGATACATCATTACATATTACATGGTGAATGATTTTATTATGTTATTTACTTTTGAAAATTTATTTTATATTGTATTTTTATTCATCTCTCCTCTTAGATTAGTGTAGAAAGTGTCTTTACACCTTAGCTTCCTTTCAATGAAGGCTTTAGTCTTTTTGATAGATTATGCAGTATTGTGAATATGCTCTTCAAGGATGCTTATGCATAGAATAAAGTTAATGGTGATCTTATTAATCTCTTTCCCTACAAAGGTACATTATACAAGGGTGTTTTGTGGTCCCTACCTTGTTTTTGATTATTTTTGGGGCACTATATTATCTATTAAGACTTATTTAGGCCCTCCTATGAAGGGTATTTCACTCCCAAACATGGATGAACTGATCAATATCTCTTTTCTTATAATACAACATTATTTTCTAAACTAGATGGGGAGAATTATGGTAACATAATTGATGTGCTTAATATTTATTGCATTGCCTCAAAATAAAAAAATAAAATCTATAACAATAAATCTAGTCTTCTAAGCTATAAAGATTCTCCTCCTAGATGGTTTGAAATGAGGTGGCTCAAACATTATTGTAAGGTACACCTTGGGATCCCCTTTGTTGTGAACCCAGAAAGTACCCTCCTCCGCTTATGCTTATGCTTTTGTTGATACTTTCTCTCATACCTAGGACCCATGTTGTTTTGTTGGATACTTTGATCACGGTTTTGAGCGATGATGGATTATTCTCGTGACATGATGATACTTTGTGTGATGTTTATTGTTTTCAGACATGATATGATTTAGTGTAGATGTTTACTTTCAGTTGTTTATGGATATGCACATGCTTATGATGGACTAACAATGTTTATTGAGTCAGTTTTCTATGAGTGTATTGGTGTGGAGAACAGAATCGCATCACTCGCTTGCGAGTGCCCTGCGATATCTATGATTTTCTCCGCACGGTGTGTTTGTTTTAATGCTTTATATATATATATACATGTATGTACATTGGTTGCTCGGTTGCAGGATTTGCAGGTACATGACACCGACTCCACCTGTGTAATCAGGTCTGAGCGTGTCAAGACTCAACGGAATTGTTGAATGGGAGATAGTAGTTAGGTTTATCCTAGTCCAATCTCTAACCTTGGTCATAGTACTCAGTCAGTTTTCAGTTTTGAGTCATAGGTTGTAATGTGTTCTGTTGGTTAAATCATTTTTGAAAAGGAAAATGTTGGTTATTTTTAATGATAATTATTGTGCTTTATTTATTGTTATAAAATTAATATTTAAATATAATTGAAATTTATTTACTTGATTATTTAATACATTAGTTAGTTTAATTAGTTAAATAGTTGGTCTTAAAAGGATTTAACTATTTAATTAAATTAATTAATTAATTAGATTAAATTATTAAGTGCATAAATTATATTGTATTTAAATAAATGAGAGAAATTAGAAATTAAAAATAAAATATTATGCATGTAAATTAAATTGTGTTTGGAAATTTATTTTTAGTATTTAAATTAAATGAATAAGTTAATTGCATGTGATTTGAAAATTTTGAGTTTTAAAATTTAGATTTAAATTTATTAATTAAAATTACATGCAAAATTTAAATGGCAAAACTGCCGAGAGGTGGAGAAGATATTTTCTCAACAACCTCTCGACATGTGTGGGAGTGCCATAATTTCATTTGGGTTGTTGAAAATTTTTATGGAGGATATTGAGGATCTTGGAAATTGCACCGGGTTATTCAATTGCCTCAGGGAAATTTTTCTGGGCACTGGCAAAAATAAAATAAAATTTCTTTTTCTCTGTGTGTAAAATCCAAAATTTCTTAAGAATTGGTATCTCTCTCTGTTGGGGTTGTTATTTCTTTTGGAAGATCCTTTAAAGAATTTTGGAAGTTGGTTGTTTTGGAATTGGCACTACGGGAAGGAATTGAAACTACAGGCAAGAAAGGCTACAAGGGTTTCTTCTCCAAATAGCAAAGGATTCACAGGTATTTTACTAGTATAATTTCATTTGTTGTGTTTAAATGAAATACTTGAGATAAGAGAATTTTGTGTGTTTACTGGAAAATCTTTTACTGTTAATTCTGAATGGAATTATAGATTTCTTATTTGGAAACCTCTGTAGATTGAATATGAAACTCTCTGATTTGAAAACAAGAAATCTTGATAAATTCTGGAAACAAAATTAAATGCTGGTAAATTTACTAGCAGTAATTTCTCCTTAATTGTTGAATTTTCTTAATCTTTCAATAATTTTTAGAATTTAAATTTCTTTTACATGAAACTGTATACTGTGTTTTGAAAAGAATGTTATATTTTTTTAAAACAAAATAAAAAAAATAACCCTGATGAAATCGCCGTACGGCGAATTTCATCCAAAATTTGTTTTACAGTGGTCGACGGATTTAATCCGCATATATTTTAAAGAAATGCGTTTTTTTAAATTTTCGTGGGTTTATTAAAGAATGGAGTGGACGGCAGGGGAGCTTCCTCCCAGCCACCGCCCCCCTCACAGAGGAGGGTGCGGCTGTTGTGAGGCAGCGCCCTCCACACTTATGTGGAGGAGGCGCTGCCCCATAGGGAGCGCAACCTCCTGTGAGAAGTTGCGGGCTACGTGGCTATCATAAACTCTTTTTAAAAAATTTCGCTTTATGAATATTCACTTTTTGTAAAAGTTAACATTTATTTATATTTTATACATTATTAATATTTATTTTATATATAATATATTTTGAATATATTATATATATAATATAATATTATAATATATATTATAATATTATAATATATATTATATAAATTTATTAATAAATTGAATTTTATTTATTTTATTTTAATGTGATGATGTTTTTATAGCATAAATAATGATATAACATTATGAATTAAATAAGATTATATAAGTGTTGATTTATATTAAAATAATCAATGAAAATTTGGAATAAAATTGTTTTATTGACAAATTGAAGTATATTTATAAAATCGTGAAAGTTATGTCTTAGAATGTTTAACTATGAAATTTGATTAAGATGTTTTTATTTCATGCAAAATAAACTGTTTGAAAGGATTTAGTATATCCCAAAGTAGAAGAAATAATTTATTTCAATCTATTTTAAATAATTTCCTTTTTGGACAAATTGGGAAAAACATAGAGCAAACAAGTCTTCCAGACCAACCGTTAAATTTGGGAATGTGATTGACAATTAAAATATCAAGTGTTTTCCAAGTATGTGTACATAATTTTGTTGGTGGTTTGACACCAAAGTTATGAATATTGGTCGTTGTTCATTGTAACGTAATTAGTCATTTATATTGGTTATGGCTATGTGTACACTTGTAAACCTTAGACTGTGAACCTAGTAACCTTGTTATGTTTAGGGGAGTGGCTAGTCGTAAGGGCCGACACACAAAGTGGTGTCAGGGTAACTTACGATTAGTTAAGTAAGTCAGTGAAAACTAAAGAACACAATAGATAGATCTAAAACTTTTAACAAGATATGCATGCCTCGTTTATGACTCATAAGCTACTACAGTTATGAGTATAAGTCGAGAAGGCCTAGAATGGAAAATCAGTGTCTCGTTTCCTTAAGAGACATTCGATTCCGCAACTATATGCAATAGAGGCTAGGTTTCGTAAGAGGTTACTAGGGTAACCCAAGGATTGGGGGCCGGGACCTAGGAAGAAACACTAGGGTAACCATTGCATCGTTGTGATGACACTCCACCTAGAATAACAGTTAAACTTTGTGTATTGTACTTCAAATCAATTGTCAAATCTGGAAGCAATGTAACCAATAGTTGTTTTGTACTAGTGTCTAGGGTTAGTAGATTAGGTCTAGGTAGCCTTATTACTATCTCCTAGCACGGGGGGTGGACCTACGGGTACCACATGGTTGGGTGGAACGTGCACCTTACTCCGTTGGGTCCCCAGTTCGATTGTAGCATTGAGCGCTTCATGGATGGAGAGCTCGCACATGGACTTCTTTTATTCTTCATCATTGTATATTGTAACTTGTAATGTGAAAACATCCCTCAATTGTATAAGAGGTGATTAATGTAATTGTAAATTTTATCTATCATTTGAACTACCTCATCAGATGGATGAGTAATGTAATATCATATCATTGCAATGTATGGAAATGTATTTGTACTTTAATATATCTTGAATGGGAATTTAAATTATTATGCAATGTTTATTTTATGTTATGTAATATTAAGTGCAATGCGAAATACTTAGTCGCTTAAGGAAAACTCAAAGTAGTGTAACGTCGTTTGACCTAAGAATGTATGCAACTTATTACATAATATTAATACTTTAAAAAAAAAATTATTACACTTTTGCAACATTCTTAGGTTATTTAGACGGGGCATTACAGATTGGTATCAGAGCCAAGGTTACAAACACTGGACGCTCTGGGTAATCTAGAGCCCATTAGGTTGACCTAGTACATAGTGTCGCAACTGATAACCTTGGTTGAACAGTATCTAAGACTCGTAAATTGTCTTGT
>VDFB02155856.1:0-43751 GCA_007258455.2 Sequoia sempervirens
TTGTCATCTTTTGTGCTAAATCATCCTTACTTTATCGAGCTGCTTGAATAGTCCAAACATATGTGCCAAGTCAGCTTTTCTATGGTTTGAAAAGTCTAATACTTGATGTGATTCGATTTAAAAAAAAAACTACTCCTTTGTGTTGGCCGCATATAGACATCTTTGTGAAGATGTGGGGTTTGATTATTATTTGTGCCAGGTGGCTTCAAATATTATTTTTTAGTGGCAACTTGATTTCTACATGGCTTTTGAAATTTGTTGTGTATGGGAGAATATTAGGATTTGAATGAAGCGTTTCTTTTCTTTGCTATGACTCATACTCTCCAATTTATGCAAATATTTAGTTGAGGATGTGGAAATAACAGAGTCGTGTGTTTTATTTATTTTTAATATTCTCAGAAAACGTTTCTCCTTGAATAGCTTCAGAAATTCATTGGGGCGGCTTGATATTTATTTTTGGGTCTTCTATTAATATTAGCTTCTTAATCCTTGGTGTGAAACTTGTGTTGCCGTTATTGGAGGTCGATAAATACCTGAAGACGTGTTTATTGATGATGACATTTTTTTTTTCAAAACAAGTGGCTAAACTCTATCAATATTCTGAAGATTTTTGTAATTATTTGAGGATGTGGAAATAACGGAGTCGTGTGTTTTAATTTTTTTTAATATTCTCAGAAAATGTTTCTCCTTGAATAGCTTCAGAAATTCATTGAGGCGGCTTGATATTTATTTTTGGGTCTTCTATTAATATTAGCAGTCGACTTCAATGTATCGTGACTCTCCAAATATGTGTTTAGTGAAATGAAGGCAGGTGTTGTCTGTGTGTGTGTCGATGCTTTTAAAACTAGCGACAAATTGCGAAGTGTGGTGGAATCTAAGTTAAAACATCTCCATTATGTCTATTCATGGTTGCAAAATATAGTGACGGGTTTTTATTTCTAGCGACATTTTTTGAGGAGTATATGTCGAGACGTACTTTCCTAAGTGGATGGTTTCATTAGACGACCTTCTGAAGAATATCACACCTTCTAAATATGCTATCGATTTTTATTAAAATTTGATACCTTCATAACTCTTCATGAAACGACATTTTGGTAAAGCCTTCAATCATTCTTATCAGGCTTCTTAATCCTTGGCGTGAAACTTGTGTTGCAGTTATTGGAGGTCAGTGGCAGCTTGATTTACATGCGTTTCTTTCTTTGCTATGACTCATACTCTCCAATTTATGCAAATATTTAGTTGAGGATGTGGAAATAACCAAGTCGTGTGTTTTATTTATTTTAATTTTGGGTCTTCTATTAATATTAGTAGTCTGTGTGTGTGTCGATGCTTTTAAAACTGGCGACGACTTGCTAAGTGTGGTGGAATCTAAGTTAAAACATCTCCATTATGTCTATTCGTGGTTGCAAAATATAGTGACGGGTTTTTATTTCTAGCACGTTTTTTGAGGAGTATATGTCGAGACGTACTTTCCTAAGTGGATGGTTTCATTAGACGACCTTCTGAAGAATATCACACCTTCTAAATATGCTATCGATTTTTATTAAAATTTGATACCTTCATAACTCTTGATGAAACGACATTTTGGTAAAGCCTTCAATCATTCTTATCAGGCTTCTTAATCCTTGGCGTGAAACTTGTGTTGCAGTTATTGGAGGTCGATAAATACCTGAAGACGTGTTTATTGATGATGACGTTTTTTTTTCTTCAGAACAAGTGGCTAAAGTATATCAATATTCTGAAGAATTTTTAAAAAAATATAGGGGCTATTCTAAAGGTTTTTATTGATGCTAAGGTAACGCCTTCTATAGTCAGAGGAGTGGTTGAATAATTTCTGGAGTTGTCTTTATTTGGAGGAAGATCATTCAAAATGTTGACCTTTTTGAATAATACATGTTGAGTAAAAGAGGTGTGGCTTGACTACTTTGATTCGAAATATTCTTGGTGACAATGACTATTATTGGCTAGCAAGTAGAGTTGGTCGATTAATTGTTTTGGTAGAAAAGTGACTGTTGTGTGAAGATGGGTCTTTTACCTGCTAGTAGCTCCTTTTATTGTTTGTGATTTAAAAGGTTGTTGAAATTGGTTGTTCACGTGTATGAGCTGGGTCTATACAATGCAGTGATTCGCTATGTTAGTAGAAAAAGGAGAGATTGAGAGTTTTGGTATGCTGTCCAAAAAATAAATCACCTGCATGATGATATTATGTTTCTAATTTCAAAGATAAATTGAATTTGGGAGAGGATGATCTTGTCTTGCTCAGATTGTTTTGGAGAGGTTACATGGTTGGAGATTGACATTTGAGAAAAAATAGAATTGTAGTGTTTGATTCAAGTGAATATTTGTTCAGTTTCAGAGCATAGTTGAGAGCCTCACAGTACATGTGAAGGCATTGCTAGAAATCACTTTTCTGCTGATTTGTTCTAGAAGTCTAAAGTTGGTGCTTCAACAACATTGAAGTTGTTAATTTAGCTGGTTCGAGGTTGGTGCTTTGTGAAAGTTGGTGCTCCCGGTGGGTTGGTCCTCACCTATGTAATAGGGTTGGTGCCCTTTTTGAAGAAATAAAAGCAATATTTTGCTGTGGTTTTTTATCCGAAAGGGGTTTCCATGTAATCCTGGTGTTCAACTTGCTCATGTGGTTTTATGTCGCTCATAATGTTTTGTTTTTTGACTTATATGGTTTATGATGTTTAAAGTTTTAAAAGGTTTTAATTACTAATTCACCCCCCCCCCTCCTCAGTATTTGTTGTGCAATCTTCAAGAAGTTCTCATTTAGGCACGGGTAGGGAGAAGTTGGCAAAGATAGTGAGATTTGATTTTACACTTGCAAAATACATGGGCATTGAAAATTTCTAAAGCATTTTTAACAAACCCATCATGTATATCCTACATTATGGCAGCTCATGAGAGGCACTTTGTTAAATAGTTCAAGCCTTGTCTATGCTTATATTTTGGAGGTTGAGAGCATGTTAAGTGTATGGTGGAGAGGGGTGTGGGATTTGGCTCTATAGTTGCCATTTGTCTTTGCTTGAAAGGTTCTATTGCCTCCTTAACAAATCCATTTTGTGCATACCTAGGGTGCTTCAACCACAATATTTGGCAAAAATCCCTTTTCTATTATGCTTTGAAGGATGCCACTGCTGTTCCAAAGCTTCCATAGGCCGAGAGGATGCTATTTTTGCATTTGCAAATTGCATTTCCTTTTCAACAAATCAATTTTTTTATACATGTTTAGAAGCAAAATTTGATAGAGATTTCAATGATTTGGAAGGTTAGTGGACCTTCAAATCTATCAAGAATAGTGAATTTCAGCAATTCAGAAGGTTAGTGAACCTTCAAACCTAATGACAATAATGAATTTCGATGATTTGGAAGGTTAGCAAACTTGTAAAACTCCCAACAAAAAACTTTTGACGACTTTATAAACTTGCTCATGACATAATTTTGGGATTTCATACATTTGGCGAACTTTCTAACTTTCTAACTTACCATCCAAATATTGATTTCGGGATTTTGAGAGTTCTACCAACTTCCTCACTTTTCCTTCAAAGCAAATTTTGGGATTTTAGGATTTTAACAAACTTGCTAACTTTTCTTCAAAATGAAATTTTGCGGAGTTGAAAGTTCTAAGAACTTTTGAATTTAACAATAAAGTGCACTTTCCAACCTTTATTCATATGATTAGACAATTTATAGGTATGAACCAAACTCCTTAAATGACGACAATGTCAAATTGTTAATGTAACATGTTGAGCAAGCACAAGAGATGACATATTTTGATTGGAGGCATATTTTTCTTTCAAAACTGACCACATTATGCAAATTAACCAAACAAGATCCACTGTATACTTTTTTTTTTCTAGCCTCTTCAAAATCCCCAAATTATTATTATTATTTTTTGCAATTTGCTGGAAAAATAGTTAAATTATAATATCTCTCAAACTAAAAGAAATTTGGCCCCAAAAAATTTCCACATTGTGCATATTGGAGACATGCTCGTCCTTGTAAAATGATTTGATTCCAGCTCGAACATACCTCCATATTTAATTGTTTATGTGAATTACCATACCCATACAACTGATATTTCTTGATTATAACTGTATGAGTGTGTGGTTCTCCTTAATAATGGTGCATAGACAACTTAATAAATTGTGACATCTTCTAAGATGGATGACTATGATGAGTAGTGTGGAAAAGATGCAACGCTTAAAATTTTGTGAAAATTGATTACCTAGTGATGCTTGCTAGTTTGACCATTAGGGAAAAGTTGAAAAGTTGGCAAAGCTAGAAAAGGGTGCAAGGACCGCTAGAAAGATGACACATAAGAATATAATATCATCCACTATTTTTATTTGTGCTTAAAAATAGATCTGTTAAAAATAGCTTACGAAAAACTACTAAAAGTAGTGAGTGGTATGATGAACATTGTGCTGATTTGACATCAAATTTTCCTACAAATTGTTGTTCAACAAATACTATTTTATGGACTTGAAATTTATCTATGTGATGTTTTCTTCATTCATCAAGACCTAGAGATTGGCTTGTTTATTGATTGAGAATGTTTTATACTGTTTTGCTTCTTTTGTTTAGCATTTTATCCAAATAGGCAATGCATGTACTATTTCTTTGTATATTATATCATCGCATTATCTTCCTATTTAGTTTGATCTAATATTGTCTTTCTTTGCAGATGATCTATTCAGGATATAGTTGTGCCCAAGGGTGGTTTTGCACCCCATTTTCATCGAATCCTCAAGTAAGGTGGTGTATGCTTATACATATCTCCGTATAGATGATGAGTGAAATAGATTGTACTATGGTACACTTGTACACTTATATATAACATGATTTTTTATGATTCTTTGTCATTTTGTTTATCTCCAGCCATATCTATGTGTTACATCCCACCCTAGTGACTTATAAACACTCTTATTTTTCTTGCTTTAAGAATGTTGAATGTTACAAATGTTGTGTATTTATGCATGAAATGATGGAAATCTTATGATTGTGCTATGAAAATGCAATGGAAATATGTACCATGTTTATCCTGAATGTTCAGACTGTGGTGAACTTAGAAAGAAAGTTTAGATCTTACAGTAATTGAATAGATTGAAATATGTTTTGATCATTAATGAGATGATAGTCTAATCCTTCTTTGTTTGTTGGAGTTGGATACAGGATAGCCGTTGCGCAGTCCTCAGGAGTAGGGAAGTATCATCTGAGTAGAGGTAATGTTGTAAGAACCTTGTAATCGCCATCTGAGCTAAGGTTGGTCTCAGGATCTTGTAAACCCTAGAAGTGAGTATTTGGTATCCTGTCATCGTGGGTTATCGAGTGAACCTTAGAGTGGTTTTTCCATCAGTGATATTAGGGTTTAGAAAACCGGTTCTTTTATCTCTTTGGGCATTGAATTTTACTTAACCTTGGTACTTGGTTCCATTTTTTCGGTAACCATATCGTTGAGAGTAACCTTGCTAGGTAAGCTTATATATATATAATATTATTTATTTTGTTCCAAGTGAACTTAATAGTGTTATAATGAATATTTAAGGGATTTATTAAATAAATAAATATGTTACTAAATTATATAAGGGAAAGATATTGAAACCCATCCATCTTTGAGTTGGATGTTTTAATAGTTAAATTAACCAATGCATAAATTTCCTACCCCATATTCTCTTGAAGAGTCTTGGTAGACTAAAATAGTGAAGCATATATTTTCATTGATGTTTGATTTAAAATGGTTGGCCTCGAGGATTGACGTGGTTTTAAAATTCAGAAGCTTTCCAAGACTGGAGATTTGGGAGTGACGTGGGGATTACGCGAATCGCACGTTTGTAATTTTTAATTTTAGAATATGAATATAATTTATTACCTTTGTTTTGTGCGTCCTTTGGGGGAGTGGTGGAGACTTACGCCATGGATTTACCTTCTTATCATCTTGAATTCCTAAAATCGCGTTCATGGAAGGCATGGAAGGAAGAATACGACAAGGTAGTTTTGATAACTACCTGGGGATGATCATTTGAGGAGGATATCTCTTTTGTGTATCATGCTTTGGTGGAAAAGAGAAGGGAAGGGATATGAACATAGAAAAGAGGAGATATAGATACATGAAATAGAAGAGAGGAAGGGGATTTTGGGAAAAAGAAATTTATCTTCTAAAAATAGACGCACCAGAGGGAGGACACGAGATCTATAAAGGGCAGAGACATCCTAAGCATAAGGTGTAACAGTTGAAAGGACCATTAGTGTTGGTTTATGTAGAGCTCGTCGTTGACCAAGGCTTCATCTTACAGGCACACAATTTCCTTTAATTATTTTCTTGAAGAGAAGACACGAATCATATGATCATGTTAAGATGCTTATGTGCACTCTTGTTTGAGATTTTGCTATCTTAGTTTGGACTTGTTTGTGCACATTATTCTTTCTTTCTATCTAAGTGTTCCTAAAAGGGAGAAACTGGAGAATGTAAGTTACAGAATGCTTGTTATTTGCTTGCTTGTAAGTTTTTGGTTCTTGAGCATGGAAACCTCATCGAACACATCTCATTTCATGATGATTCTTTGAGTAAAGTGGTTTGAAATCTTAAATAGAAAAATTCACGCCAAGTCTAATGCTATGTGGTCATGAGAGAGTGACTAGCGAAGAGAAAAGTCTTTTTGTTGTTGTTCTTTATTTTTGTTAGACGTTATGTGATAAAGGCTTGTTTCCTTTTTGTGACTAAACTTCATAATACCTATTCAAATACTCTTGTTCTATAATGCTTTTGTTTGGGAATACAAATTGTGAACTCTTAATGGGAACAAAAAGAAATGATTGTTGAAGCCTTTGTCTATTGTGTCATAGGGCCTGTAATATAGAAAACAAAATATCTTATGAAACAAAATAGAGAACTGATAGGAGAAAGTTAAATATGATGTTAATGAACCAGCACAACCATTATGTCTTATGACAGCTTAATAGTAGGTAGCCAATGAATATAAAGGGGTTCTTAATCTTTTATGAAAAGGAAAGAACTTAAACTTCGGTAGCCTGAACTCGAAAGAGTTATTTGGACTCATGTAATGACTACTTAGTCTAAAGATCCTTAAACTTAGCCAATCTGAGGCTTTATTGTTATTCTGACTTTATATCTTTATTGTATTAGTTTAGTATCTTTTATACTAAATGTGTAAGGCAGTTGGTCATAAAGGGTAAGCAACCATTGCGGTAACCCTAGTCTAGCCCTAGAATTATTGGATACATGTGACAAGTAGCCAAGATGTGTGAGTGAAGGGTAGTAGATTCATGGGTAGGACACAAATTAATGCCCTAGGACAGGTGTCCAGACTTGAGTAAGTTACGGAGAAATATTCTCCCAGAAGCTCTAGTTAAGGGAAGCTTTTCCAAGTCAAGCAGGGTGGGTGAGTAGCACGGTAATGCAACCTATGGCCATAGTAGGGGTAGGTGCCACTGACTGCTCCTAATACTCACATGCAACCTAGATATCTAGCTAGCTAGAATTTCCAGCTTAGTAGGAAGGATTCCTTAGTAGTTAGGCAGATCTAGTTAGATAGGGTTCCTCCACCAGAGCTCACATGGCTATTTGAGGGTTAATCCAACATCATCTTTCGCAAGAAGGGCACGACACCCTTCCAGTAGGAAGGTGTGCATGGGGTACTGAACAAGTCTATGGTTGGAGGTAAAAGCACTCAGATGATGCTTCCCTCAACTCATCAGCTGGCAAGCTGAGTCTTGGAAAATGCCAAACAAATGAGGAGTTCTTAACCCTTACTCTTGTACTTTCCTATACTATATTTTAAATGCAAATAGTTCTTTCATGTAATGCTGATGTATGTAATCATGTTTACTGCTATCATTGAAATTGCTATATTGTAATGTTTCTTAAAAAAAAAAAATTGCTCTCAATGATGTTCAATTGCTCATTTGTTTATTGTATATTGAAACTGAGTTCTAACACTATGCAAGAAATGAATAAGTAAAAGTAGAGGGTATCTCTTAGTGTTTCAATTTGCACCTTTTAGTGTGACACAAAATGGAATAGATGTGTGGTAGATTTGCTTCACAAACTAAAATATGTTCCCAAAAATCTAATCTAGGTAATATGTACTTGCATATTTACATTTTTTATGGGTTTTTTGGGGGTTTTTCCGAATGTTTTTAATAAAATTGAAGGTATGTCTTTTTGTATTCACCTAGGAAAAAGGTTAAGACACTCTTCAACTATAGTAAAAAAAAAATTATACTTTTTGATTGAAAATAAATTGTACAACTACTCACATTATTCAGCTAAAAGTAGCGACTGATTAGTGCAAGTATACAAAAGGATTGGATAAGTTAAAAGACAAGGATATGAATGCTTTGGTATATTAAATTAAGGGATTGGTGCAAAGCCACATTCTCTAACTTCAAACAAACTTTCAATACAAAAGTTTCTAATATTGCTTAAATCAATTTTGATCTACTCAAGACACATAACAAAGCATCTCAATAGCAATTTAGAAGCAAGTCATGCATAATAATTTTTAGTGAATATACATTGAATTTTGAATTAACAATAATATTGAATAGCAAATTCAGCAATAAGTAGGTGTGAAAATTATCAATCTAAATTCAAATAACACTTGTTTATGATGTTTAAAAACTATCTATGAAAATAAATGAAATAAACCAAATGCACTTCAAGTTGAGCTATTGACTACTTGGGTGACATACAAGTTCTTCTACAAAATCTTATTTTTTAGATCTAAAACTAAAACTAGTCAGGTGCTAGTTATACTAATGATATAAATTATTACAATCTCATATCCGTTGTATGACAAGAGACCTAAAGATATATGATCTAACAATAGTTAACACCAGGTTAAAAATAGCATGGGCTATAAATAGTACCACCTAAAAATAGCAAATTTTGAAATAATGCATGTTAAAAATAGTTTTTTGCTTTGAAAAAGGTGACGGTGAAAAATAATGCGAGTTAAAAATAGACTTTTTGATATGTGACTTTGAATGATTTTTTACAAAGTTTTTCCTCTAATTTGATGAATGTTGGAAAACTCTTTGGAGCTTTCAGAATACTATTGAAACCTTGTGAACATCAACTTGATGAATACCCAACCAATTTGATGACTAGAAATTGAAACCATGACCATGATGAAACTATTGATGCCAAGCACCTATTTTGGAAACCCTTTGATATTTTGAACACCATGATGAAACTATTGATGCCAAGTATCTATTTTGGAAACCCTTTGATATTTTGAACACCATGGTGGTTAAAATACTTAGAAGACAACATTTATATGTATGTATGTATGCCACAACCAAATCCTAATACCAATCTGCTCAAATAAACCATAAACTAGAGATATTGTGATATTTTTAAAATCCTCTTTGCTAAAATCTAGACATGGAAAGCCTTTGTTGATGTTGTTATATTCTGAACTCTTTCTTATTGCAGCACCACATTCTTGAAGCAATTTTCTTTGTTTTTACTATTTTTCTAAATTTCTTTTGTGCTGTATGGATATGTACAAGCTTGAAATTCTCTAAGATAATTGGTGTAGATAAATATATGTGTTCGTACAAGCTTGATATGCTCTGAGATCACTATTTTGTGGGAGAAAACAATCAAATACAAGGATTGCCCTATTTTTCCTATGTAAGGGTTTAAGGGATAAATAGAAATGACATCCACCAATCCACCCACTATCTTGGAACTATAACTTGTTGGATTGGTGTGAAACATGGTATGATAGAGGCTCATTGCATTTAGGGTTTTGTTAAAGCAAGAAACTTGGCATTGAATTGATGCTCTAGGGATGACAAAGGAAATTTTCTTGTGAATTTGTGGTTGTTAAGTCAAGGTTTGTCAATTTGATGGATATATTGGTATAGTCATGGTGACAGTATTTGATGGTCCGATCTCTACTTCAAAACAAAAATATCTCTAACAACTCTAAGAGCTATAATGGGATGGTCACCATCCTAGGAAAGATTCTTCATTCTCACTTTTAGGTGTTAAAATTTAACAATACCTTGACTGATGAAAGAGCCCAAAGATCCTTTCTCCATGGTATCCAAGTACACACAACAATGGTCTTCTCTAATACGGTTGGACATGATTTAAAGAACTTAGCTAGGAATTATTCATTTAACCTAAGGTTTTCTCATAATGCCATCATTGGAAAAGTATGATCAAATTCTTCTATTATGAAGAATTGGTCTATGTGCCTCTAGTAATCACTATAAATGTTTGTAAGGATAAAATTACTAATTGCATCAGGTAGGAGAGAATCAACTTTGATTTCTTCAAAGATTATATTCCTCTATTCATAATTTTTAAGGGTTGTGTGTGGAGGAGGTTATCACTCCCAAGAAGGGAGGAGACCTTTCCTTGCATATGTTTGTGGTGGAGGTATTAAAGAAGAATTGTATGCCTCTATTTCCATTCATTAGATCTAGCTTAGCCTAACATATACTTGGACTAAGTCTACAATTGCTTCAGAATCATGCGATGAAGGCTATGTGAGATGAAATCCTTGACCTTTGGGGGTGCCAATGTACGAGAAGATCTTTGGAAACTAGGCATGAAAATTGCAAGTTAAAGAGAATGGGGGTGCCAAACTTACAGTACTCATTGTCCCTTGGTCATTGATTTTCCTTGAGTGCACTCAACCTCGTCCTCAACGCTAGTATTGACCTTGTTTTCACTCGTCTGCTTTTTGTCAGCACTCGTATTGATCTTGTTTTAACTCCAAACTCTTCCTCAAAATTGGTATTGACCTATTTTTCACTCCTCCAAACTCTTCCTCGGTGCTGGTATTGACCTTTCACTTCTCCAATTTGACAAGCTACAACCTGGTTTTGTTAGGTTTTAGAGTATGTTAAGTAAATTGAAAATTATGGTGCCATTTAGCTAGGTTTTAATATTGTACAATATAGTTAAGTATATATTAGTTAAATATATAATAGCTATATTAGATTTATATTTTGTAGCTGATTCTTGTAGATTAATAATAGAGATTCAGTTTCTTTCTTCATGAAATTATATATTCTATATTTTCCTTGGTGTTCTCCCAATGCAAAATATAATTAATATAATAGTAATATTAGATTAAATTATATATAATATAATTATATCTATTATTATATAATATAGTATATATAGGATTTTACCTAATATTTTTGAGGATTTTACCATTATACTATAGTTGGTTTACCATTAAATGGCGATTGAAACTTTTTTTCCAATGACACAATAGTGGTTTCCAGGCATGAGATTTGTTTCAAGCTCAAATGTCACAATATATGTAGCCTATTAGCTAATAGAGAGAGATATAAACTAAAAAGATAGAGAATGAGAGAGAAATGTAAGAGATACAAAGGAAAAGAGAGAGGGAAAAGAGAAACCAAATTTTGATTGGTTGTTTCATATAAAAAATCCAAGGATGGCATGTATCCTTGGGGAGTTATGCTCAAGGTAGCATTCCGTTTCATTAAAGATATGATAATTCTCCTTTAAGACCTCTTCTCTATCTCTCCTCCTCTACCTATCTATATCCCTTTCTCTCCCTCCCTCTCTCTATCTCCCCTCTCTATCTCTCACCATCTCTAGTCCCTCCCTATCCCCCCTATCCATCAACTCTCTATCTTCACCTCTCTTCCTTTCTCTTCCCATATATCTCCATCTCTCTTTCCCTTCCCATATATCTCTATCTCTATCTCTCTATATCTCCCACTATCTATGTCACTCCCTCTTCCCCCCTCTATCTATTGAGCTATCTCTCCCTCTCCCCCCTTTCTCTCTCATTCACTCCATCTCTCCTTCCATCTCTCCTACTCTATATCTCTATCTCTATTTATCTTTTTATCTCCCTCTAATTCCTCTCTCTATCTCTTTCTATCCATATATTTCTCTACCTTTATCATGATTTGTCTATCTCTTTCACCACCCCCTCTATCTCTCTATATCACCCTCTTCTCTAAATCACAATGGATAGTATGCAAATAATAACACATAAATTAATGATGAGAGTATTCAAAGTAAAATTTTATGAGTGTCACCATCATATTCTAAACATCATATGCTTCCTACATGTCAACCATATTTATTTGTAGCATTGAGTTCTCACACTTTCTTAGCACTCTCATTTGTAGGATTGAATAAGGTAGACATGAATAGAATTATCATCAATAAAGAGCTATCAGGTATCTTGAAGGATTGTGTAGCAAAGAAATTTCCTTGGAATTTCCTCAATCCTTGAAGGATGATATTAGAATTTGAAGCTTGAGAATTAATTTATAAGGAATTGATATTTAGAGAAACTAGTTTTCCAATTAAAGGAGAGGTTTGGTACAAGTTTAGAATAATATATAGAGAAACTATGGAGTATTTTTTCCTAGAAAATGAGGAGACTAAATATTTAGTAAGAGGAGTTCTTTGTACAAGTTTACCTTATCCTTGGCTAGACATAGTAATTATTGTGCATAAATATGTTACCTACAAAGGAAGGTACACTGACTTGTATGGTTATGACTTCAAACTTATCTCTAAACCCTAAACCCTCTTCTCTATCTCTCCCCTCTTTTGTATCTCTCCTCCTCTACCTATCTATATCCCTTTCTCTCCCTCCCACTCTCTATCTCCCCCTCTCTATCTCTCACCATCTCTCCCTCCCTATCCTCCCTATCCATTGAATCTCTATCCTCACCTCTCTTCCTTTCGGTGATTTCATTGTATTAGCAAGGGGTGGATATAATATGGTTCTCAACAAATTTTTGCAATACAACATGAAGAAAGGTCTGTTGGAACTATTAAAAATTTCAAAATTTTATAATGATTTACTCATGTAAATTTCTTAATAATAACTACATTTTGAGTCAGAAAAGGATGTAATTCACCCTACAGAATATAATTACACATGGTCAAATTGTTCTATTCCTGAAAATACTTATGATCAAAGATATTGTGGAAAAAAAATCACATTGGCATGAGTTGGTATGGGTCTTCGCAACCTATTATGGGTTACAAGCACTTTTTAGCACATCGATGAGACATCAAAACTGTTGTAGAGATATGGATTACTAAAGAAGTCATCTCGGAATGAAAAATATATGTTGGCCTGAATGTTTAAGTCTCACCAATGAAGTTTCATCTGCGAGACCATCATTTATTTCAACAAAAGGAGCACTGGGAATATATCGGCAAGACATGTGCCATCGGTGTAAATCCTGAATGTTCACCTGACTTGCTATGTTACACTGATAGGAGGATATCAGCAGGAGTTCTAGCAACATATTCAAGACCAAAAGAAAAGTTATCGACGAGACTTATAACATTGGAGGAACCACTACATGTGTTAGCGATACTAAAAGTCAGGCCGATGAAGAAACAGATGAACCAAAATGATTGTTGGGGTGACTCTTGGCGATGTATATGGGATAAATGTTAACATTGGTCAAATGTGTAGAGTGTTACTCAGATCAGTAGAGTATTAAGTGAACATTGGTTGGGGCCTAATGTATGGATCGCTCAAAGTTTGAAGGTGTCTTGCTGACCAGTTCATTTGATGTGTTATCAGCGAGACTTATAACATCACAAGAACCACTGAATGTGTTAGCGATACTAAAAGTCAGGCCGATGAAGAAACAAATGAACCAAAATGATTATTGGGGTGACTCTTGGCGATGTATATGGGGAAAATTTTAACATCAGTCAGATGTGTAGAGTGTTACCCTGATCAACAGAGTATTTAGTGAACGTTGGTTGGGGCCTAATGTATAGATTTCCCAAAGTTTGAAGGTGTCTTACCAACCAGTTCATTTGATGTGACAATAAGGAATTCAAAAATATTTTATGTTCGTGCCTAGAGTTAAAACATTAGTGGTGCCATGGGGCACAGGTAATTTCATAAATTGAAAGGAAATTGTTGCAAAATGAAGATTGTTGCGAATTGGTAGCAAATGAAATGAGGAGACAAGAAAAGGGCCAACGAATTGTTTCAGTTGAAAGACCTCAATCAAAACTAGTAAGTCCTCTGCATTTTAACTTTTTCATTTTTACAATTTTAAGCGAGTAATATGGAAGCCACCAACTCGGGGAAGTTGAAAGGTAGAAAACAAAGTGAGAGTAGTCACCCTAGGAGTAAGAAGTAGAAAGTTGAGTCTAGAATTGAGCCGAAGGGTATTGAATGAAAGTTGAATAAGGATTTAATTGACCAATTGCCTAGCTTTTGGCCCAGAGGTAGGCGCTTTGCACAAATGAGGGCAGAAGTGGAAAAATTGGATGAAAAATGCAAGGACATAGGAGACAGTTGGACCCCAATAAGAGGCTATGAATTGTTTAGATTGCACTTTCACTGAAGAGATCGTTGTGAGCTAGTTTGTAATCCATCGCATCTAAATTTGGGAAAGATGGTTTTCCCTAATGTGTTTGTCAATACAGAGCTGGTAAAATTGTTGGCCACCCACTATGACTCAAAAATTAAGGCCATATGTGGACCATCTGGGAAACCCTTCATATACATATCATAGGCTTCAATAAGTGAGGTTTTTAAGTTGGAAAAGGAGTTTTGGAGAATGGACACAACTTACAAGGGTAGGAGGTTTCCCTTACATAGAATCAAACAAGATGGTAAAATTGTCCCACTTGATGATGGTGATGGGCCTCCATTCCATGTGGACTTATTTGAGCCCTATATGAGATATACCTATTTCTTGGTAGGACAAGTGTTGGGTATGGAAGTTCTTGAATATATGTCCATTATTCCCATGGTAATTGTAGCTGACATTCAATGTCATAATTCTAGGTTTTTTTACTACGCTTCATTTGTCTCCAAGGAACTCAACTTAGCATTGATGGCAATCAAGAATAAATCCCATGTTCTACACCTTAGGCATTATTCTCTTTTAATGCATCTAGTATTGTGCTTCAAACAAGAGTTAGGGATTTGGCCAAAAAATTTGAAGGTTTCATAGTTTGATAAATAGGGAAAAAATTTACCCATTCAATTATGGACTGCCATTTGGGATAGTAGGTTTGGTAATTCTAGTTTCCTATATTTTGAAGAATATTTTGTAAAGCCAGTATATGAATTCTACAGTCATCCTTGTGCACACTCATTTTTTGATGAAATAAAATGCTTCCTCAAACCTAAGGACTTTAATGGACCAATTTATCACAATGGGGAAGACTAGTATTGCTTGGAAGATGCTACTATTGTAAGGGTGTTTGGTTTTGAGGATTCTCTATTCATTTTTCCTAAAATAGTCTCGGATAGGATTGCATATTTGGAAATTGTAAGACAAATGGTTTTTTCTAGTTTCATGAATTTTGGCTCATTCAGGAAATAGGCATTTAAGCCTAGTACTCTGTGCTTTGGTGATTTTACTATGCTTGCAAAGGAAGGATATGATTTGATCCTTGAAAAATTAATACAGTATAATATGAATAAGGGTCCACCAAGAAAAGGTTTTGAGCCAAAGGGATATATCAATTCTGCCAAACAAAGGATAAACTTTGGAGGATATGATCATGTGCCTTATCAGTTTGATGACATGATTAGAAATTTGGAGGCAGAGGAAGCAAAGAGAGTGGTGGAGGAATACAACCAAGGGTTTCTGGATACTATTGATAATCAAGGTGAAGAAATCTTGCAATATGAACTTAAATAAGTGAATGAAAATTTGAAATATGTTGATTAACGTTTTTCCTTAGTGTGAAGAAAGAATGAGAGAGAGATAGAAAAATCATAACACATGCAACCACAGATTTATGTGGAGAAACGCCGAAGGGAAAAAACAACACCACCGAAAGAGAGGAAAGTATATTACTAATAATCTTCAATATTACATGCAATAATAGACTTCTCTTATCATTCCCTGTAAATCTAGCAGCACCCTGTTACCCTGCAAAAACTGAATTCTAATAACACTAGCTCAAGGCCCCAATTTATAGAGATTTGTGAGGATGAAAACCACCATGGTTTCACCAAACAATAGGCAGCAATACCACCTAGAAAAACCCATGTATCCCTCCTTGAAATGGTAAATAAATACCAAAAATAGCCTCTTACAGATGATCTTATAGCTGTCATAAGGCATCTTTCATGCATGGGTGCCTAGGTTCCAAAAATAGCATATTCTATCATAGGAATATGTCATACTATCATAGCATCTTATGAAAAATGTCATGCATGTAGTAGATGCTCTTACAAAACCCTATTTTGACCCAACAACCTTATTTTAGAAGATTCCAAGGTGGGACGCCTAGCTATTTTTCCTTTTCCAAAAGGACAAATGGTAATGGTAACACTGCATTTACATTGTCTCTTTCACCATTGTTGGTCAAACAGTTTCACCCCTTATGGATAAATGTACAAAACACTTTAGGAGAATAATAAATTAAATGATTTACAAGGTTGATGACACCTAAATCCTAACATTCTCCCACTTGACATCATACATTGTAAATTACACCCATAGAGATACAAATACATAGAATTAAGTACAGTGATAAAGGCCCATGGCCTTTCTACACCAAGATAACTTTTTCGTGGTGACTGGCTTCGTAAGAGAATCTGTAACATCCTCCAAAGTGTCAACTTTTTCAATCAAGACCTGTCTATTCTCAACCATTTCTCCCACAAAGTGATACTGAACATTAGCATGCTTAGTACAAGCATGATACATAAGATTTACATATGGCACTCTGACTATCACATCCGATCCTCACTATCCTGTAATCAAAACCAATACCATTACATGGTCTCTATAACCAAACTGCCTCCTTAGAGGCATGTGTAGCAGCCATATACTTTGCTTCAGTGGTAGACAAAGCAACTGTAGGTTGTCTTTTACTCATCCAACTCACTGCTCCTCCAAACAAAGTAAACACATAACCACTAGTGGACCTTCGATTGTCCAAGTCACCTGCCCAATCTACATCAACAATACCCTATATGTACAGTGACTTATCAACATTATCACTACCATGATAAACCAAACAGTAATTAGAAGTGCCTTGCAAATATCTAAATACCCATTTAACAAAATTCCAATGTTCTTTACCAGGGTTATACATAAACCTGCTTAGAACTCTGACTGCTTGGGATATATCTGGTCTAGTACAAACCATTGCATACATTAAACTACTGACAACACTAGCATAAGGAACTTTAGACATTTCATCAATATCATCATCTGGTTTAGGACACATGTCTAAACTCAACTTAGTACCAACAGGAAATGGAATATTTATTGGTTTACAGCCCTACATATTAAACCTTCGCAAAATAGTGTTAACATACTTACTCTGACTTCCCTAATGATTTCCATCCCAAGAATATATTTAGCATCCCCTAAATCTTTCATATCAAATGTGCCAGAAACTTGAGTTTTAAGTTTCCTAATCATTTCCTTATTGTTACCAATGAACAACATATCATCCACATATAAGACAATAATCAATATCCAATCATCAATAACTTTAAAATAAACACAGTGATCATGTTCACTTCTAACAAAACCCATATTTAATGCAAATGAATCAAACTTTTGGTACCACATCCTAGGTGACTGTTTCAAACCATATAGAGACCTTTTTAACCTGCAAACCAAGTGTTATTTTCCTTTCACAACAAAACCACCTAGCTGTTGCATATAAATTTATTCCTCTAGATCCCCATGTAGGAAAGTAGTTTTAACATCCATTTGTTCTATTTCTAAATCATAAGTACCAACAATGGATAAAAGGAATCTAATAGAAGTTAACTTAGCAACAAGAGAGAATATTTCACCAAAATCAACTCCCTCTCTCTGGGAGTAGCCCTTGGCCACTAATTTGGCCTTGTACCGTTCCAACTTTCCGTCTACACCAAACTTATTTTTATATATCCACTTACAACCAATGGCCTTTCTTCCTTTGGGAAAACTAACAAGATCCCAGGTGTCACAGTTTTTCAAAGACATCATCTCATCATGCATGCCCTGCATCCAAGACTCACATTCTTCTGAAGAGAGAGTCTCCCTAAAAGATCTAGGTTCATCATCAGTACATAACAAAGAAAATTTACAATGAAAATCAGGTGGGCTATACCTGTCAACTAGATTTCATTGTCTTGTGGATCTTCTCAAAGGTGGAGTAAGAGGTTCCTCCTCATGTTCATCCTCATTGTATTCAACTTCTTCTATTACAACAGATTCTTCATAACTCTCTTCTTCTTCTCCATCTTCTTGTCCATCTCTTTGTTCTTCCACATGTGCATCTTCTTGCTTTGTTTCAAAATGCAATGTCTTTGAATTTTCCTTTGGTTGCACATCTTTAGAGTTAGCTCTAAATTCCCTGAAAATAACATCTCTAGAAAATATCATCTTTCGTGTTAGTGGATTCCAAAGTTTATAACTGTATACACCTAAAAATGGTCACATCACAATAGTCTGGTAATTAATTAAATATTTTTAATATTTAATTAAATCTCTGCATTCAATTTGCGTATAAATAAATTTAAATAATTTATTTATATTGTTCATTCCTTCAACACCGATTAAATAAATAAGTTTATTTAATCACTTTTCTTATTTATTTCTTAATTAATTAAATAAACATTACGATTTATTTATATTAATTATCATATAATATTGCCTTGAATATTTTATTCAAATAAAGATTAAATATTCTTCTCTTCTAAAAATCATTTAAATTCCATTCACAATTAATTTTTAATTAATTCTTCTAAGTTCCATTCACAATTAAATATTTCAAAATATTTAATTGATTCTTCTAAAGTCTTTTCAAAATTAAATATTCCAAATATTTAATTAAGTCTTCTATAGTCCTAAAATCAAATATCAACTCACATAAAATTAAATAAATTTATTTATTTAATTAATTTGGATTATCTTCAACAACCGTGAAACAAACTTCCAAAACAAAAAATTAAATTCCTCTGTTCCTGAGCAAGCTTGTTCCCATGGGTTGAAGACAAACCTCCATTCTTCTGTCCAACCTCCCAACATCTTCCATATTCCTCTCAACCTCTCCATCTCTCACCATTCAAAATTACCAGACAATCTCACAGCCATTGATCTTTGCCAGCCAAGCTCTTGCCTGCAAAAAATCTATAAAAGGGACTACCGGGTCTTTGAAAATGGAGAAGCTTTCAGACAGGAAAACTATAGCAAATTTGTAGTAGCATAGCCTTCTAGTATTCATAGCATTCTAGCATCATAGCATAACATAGTAGTATTCCATATCATGGCCTATCCACCTCATATTGAATAGCATCCATAATCCACAGCCCCTGTGCATAATCTATAGCCCCTGTGCATATCCGTATATCACATTTCACTCCATCAGCATATAGGATAGAGAAGTACTCTCCCTTTGCATACTCATTATGTAGGTTGCCATTTTGAGAAGCTTTGCTTACACAATCTGAGAGCAAGCAGCTTCAAGCAAATCCCTGAAGATAGAGGACAATGGAACGACTCTGAAGAAGCTCTGTTTGATTTTATTTCATATTTTATTTTAGTTTTCTTTGGTTTAATGTTTAATTAGTGTGTTTTTAATATCTTACTTTGATACTAACATTTCCCGCACACATTTTTTGCGCCCACCATGGGGCTCTTGCCCCAATTTTAACATCTTTTTGCAAATTTTTCTGATAGGTTATGACTAAAACAACGTATTAGTGCAATAAACATGCTTCAGCACAGTTCACGCCTAGTTTAGCACTCTTTAACTCTGTTACAACGCCCATTCTTCATTTCATAGCTCCCATTCTTCATTTCACAGCGCTCGTTCACTATTTCACAGTGCCCGTTCACCATTTCACAATGCCCATTCATCATTTCACAATGCCCATTCTTCATTTCACAGCACCCATTCACCATTTCACAGTGCCCATTCATCATTTCACAATGCCTGTTCACTATTTCACAATGCCCGTTCACTATTTCACAGCGCCCGTTCACCATTTCATAGCGCCCATTCATCATTTCACAGCGCCCATTCTTCATTTCACAGTGCCCGTTCACCATTTCACAACACCCATTCATCATTTCACAGTGCCCATTCACCATTTCATAGCACCCATTCTTCATTTCATAGTGCCCATTCTTCATTTCATAGTGCCCATTCATCATTTCACAGTGCCCTTTCATCATTTCATAGCGCCCTTTTATCATTCTATAGCGCCCTTTATGTCTGTTTTAGCGCATTTTTCTATAGAATTTGTAAGTTTGTCATTGTAATCTATAACTTAACTAAATATTTGACTAGATCCGACGTGACCGCGGCCAATAAGAGCTCTAAAAATAACCAATCCTAGGATAGTCACTTAATTGGAATGAAGCAATCCTAGGATAGTCACTTCATTTTATTTTTTTTGGACTAAAAAGAACTCCATGTCTTTGTGAAGCAATATCTTCACCTAGCATAGAAAATTGTTCATTTGGGCTTAAAATTGAACTCTTGTTTGCTTTGTTTAAAACGGTGATAGGCCTATGCTCTCCCCTTAACTAGGTGATCAAAATGCCAAACTCATCTATTTCATTTCATGTAATTTCAAGCTTTGATAATACCTTTTAGAAGGCCTGCCGTAGTGGGAAAAAGTACTCACCCTACGGGAACGACCTAAGTGGGAACAACTAAAGCCAAGTTTTCCAACCCACTTTAATCAAATGTGGATGGCTGATGAAAATCCCATTCGACGGTAGTGTGCATTGATAACCATCCCCAAAGCCTTTGTTCTAAAGGTTGGGAGGTCTCTCAAGGGAGTATATCATTTTTCGCACCGAATGGAAACCCTTACTATGAATTTAGTGTAGTATCCAACTGAAGTCAGTTTTCGAACATCATAATAATCACAGTGCAGGGGAGGGAAGAATCTACCCCCAAGATACTCACCATATAACTGCCAAGGACCATTTGCTTAGAGGATCCAGTATCCACTTCCGTCACTCTGAGTACACGCCTGGAAAAGACAAAAACACGGGCGCCCTTTCGGGGGTGACACGGCTGTGTGAGTCGACACAGTTCTAAGATGTGGGTTGTTGATTAGTATGGTGACCTACTTGTGTACTAAGAGTGAGTCTGTTTGAACTATCTATCATGTGTAAAAACTGTTAAAACAATTTTTGAAAAACATTTTCATCATACACTTAATGTTTAGTATAGGATTTAAACACAACTATTCTACAACTTGCTTGATGTGTCTTCGTAATATTAATTCAGTAAAGATCATCCAAAACTCACAATTACATTGATTACCCTCATGTTAAGAGATTAGAAATCCACAACCTTTGTTAAGAAATCCATTTTCAAATGAATCAAAAAGCCAAAGAAACCCCCTAGCTACAAGAAACTATTGAAGAAAAGATGATTCTTGTACCAAAGTCAAAAGGTTTTACTTAAATATAGAACCTTTATCCATCGATATCATGACTGTGTTAGAGGTTTCACTGATGATTATGTTGTAGAACCATTATACTCACAAGCTTTCTTTCAAAGAAGAGCCCTTTCTCAAAGACACAACCATAGTCAACGTATTCATTTTTGTTATATTCCCCAACCTGCAATTGAATATTCTACTCATCCAAATCAATTTTTGCAATAGAGAACTCAATCACATTAGGCATTTCTCACAAATCCATCTTTTTACGAAGCTACAATCAAATTTCATAAAGTGCAAAATCATTTTTCTTGATCTTTTGCTTAAATTCCTGCCAACAGGATTTTCATCCTTTCAATTAGGGAAAAACACAAGCTAAAAGACTAGAAACCTTTTTAAGTCTTAGAGTCTTCATTCTATCTTGACTTTCATATCCATCAAAAATTGCACTATCCAATTTCTTTTGATCAAAAGTTAGTAGAACTAGGGGTAAAGCTTATGCCTATTGTCACGAGATCTCGAAAACACTTAGAAAAAGATGAAAGAGAAAGTACCACAAGCAAAATGGGAGATAATAATGAGAAAGAAGACAATCCATTTCATATTGAAGAGTTAACAGAAGAAAAACTTCAAGAAGCAGAACAGGATCCTCAGTTCCATACTCTTATAGAAAGGATTTTAGAACGAAACAAAGAAAGATATTTCCTTTCATTAGCTAACCAAGGAGCTAAGTTACCTTCTGATTTTGATATAGAAGGGATTAAAGAGAATCCTGAAACTCCTCCTAATGATTTTAGTGCCCTTACTCAACAAATAAAAGAATTACAAGGGAAAATAAAGGAAATGCAAGGAGGTGCAACAAAGAAATATGTTTTGGAAGACATATGTCCTTATCCATTCGATAGGAGTCTTCAAATGATCCCTTTTCCAAAACATTGTGAATCCCCTAAATTTGATAGGTACAATGGGAAAACTGACCCCATTGAACATGTGAGGGGTTTCGAAATATGAGTCTAGAATTCACTTATGAAGACACCTACTTAATGCGATTGTTTCCACAAAGTTTGGGTGGACAATCCATGGACTGGCTTTCCAAGATCACTCCCCCCATCAAAACTTTTGAGGAGTTGATAAGTCAGTTTATATCACAATACGCATACAATATCCAACACCAGATAACCATGCTTGATCTTTGTAAAGTGAAACAAAAAGTAGGGGAATCTTTCACTACGTTTTTGCAAAGATGGAGAAGATTGTTTGCACGATATTCTCATCCTATTCCTGAAAAGGAAAAGATGGATATCTTCATCAATAGCCTAGATCAAGAATTAAGTTACAGGCTTAATCTTCATTGTCCTCCAAACTTTGAAAAATTGATTGAAAATGCGAACACCATTGAAGGAGCTTTGGTCAAAAGAGGAGTGATAAAACTTGATAATCCAAGTTCATCCAATCAAAACAACAATGATAAAACAAGGTTTTGGAATAGAAATAAAAATGTTGTCAATGATGGTATAGTGGATGCAAACAATCTACGAACAAGACCATCTATTTTCAACCTATCAAGTGCTTCACGAAACAACCAACAAGGAAATACCAACCAACAAGGAAACAACAATCAACAAGGACAAAACTCCAACCAAGAAAGTATGATCAATCAAAATATCAAGGATAATCATGCTAATTTCAATAAAAATCTTGGCAATACTCAAACATCAAATCTACCAAGACCTCCATTCTTTTCCAATCGAAGAAATTTTACCACTTTGGGTCAATCTCTTGAGTCAGCTCTCAAGGAGCTTCTTGATAATAAGGTTATCACCTTACCACCACAAAGAGATTATGAGCCACGAGTCAAACCACCATCATGGAATGACTCATATTATTGCAATTATCATTGATGTAAAGGTCATAGAACAAATAACTGTCAAGCCTTGCGAAATCTAGTACAAGATTTAATTGACAATGGCGCAATCACAATTGAAGGACATCATACCAACGATGATCATCAAGCATTCAAAGATCCTTTACCAAATTATCAAAAGGGGGAAACATCGGATACCAAAGCGAAAGGCATAAATAATGTTGAAGACAACATAATCCGCCACATCTATGCAGATGATCAACGGGTTAATGTTATCAAAATCAAGGAAAAACAAGAATATCAACATATTAATGTGACTACAAGAGGACAAGAAAAAGTTTTTTTAAAAGGAAGTTCATCTAAAGCAGCTATTCCTCCTCCAAGTAATTATAATCTAGTTGATCAACTAAGAAAAACATCAGCTCAAATCTCCATTCTTGAGCTTCTCAAAATATCTCCCGTACACAAGAATATTTTAGAAGAAGCTTTGGTAAACACAACCGTTGACACTAATTTGGATGTAAAAAAATTTCAAGCCATGATGGGACATTTGTCTTCCCCCACTTGTCTTTCATTCTTCGAAAAAGATGATGCCTCCATGACACATCCACATAATTCA
This sequence comes from Sequoia sempervirens, assembly GCA_007258455.2. NCBI lineage: Eukaryota > Viridiplantae > Streptophyta > Pinopsida > Cupressales > Cupressaceae > Sequoia > Sequoia sempervirens. The sequence goes on from VDFB02155856.1 coordinate 23,879, forward strand.
TAACTTTATCTTGAAGTCACGATCCATAAACATCGAATCATACATGTCTTGATAGATGGAGGAGCCGGTTTAAACATTTGTACCTTAAAGCTAATACATGCCTTAGGAATATCATAAAATTCCATTGATCCACGAAGAAAAATAACTATCAAGGCATATGATGATGAAGAAAGTGCTTCTAAAGGACTAATAATTCTACCTATTAGAGTGGGACCTTTTGTGAAAAATACATTTTGTCAGGGTCTAGATCATGATCTTTCCTATAACATACTTTTGGGTCGCCCATGGATTCACGATATGCAAGCAGTACCATCAAGATACCATCAATGCCTAAAGTTTCCGTATGATGGACAAGAAATAACTATACAACCTGACTACAATAGAACCCAAACTTGTTCAAATCTTTAAGCAACTCAAGACGCCTTTGTGCCGCACAATAGGGAGGCTTTTACTACTTCTTCCAATCTACAAGGCCAACTACAATAATTGACAAAGAATCTTGACACCAAGGTACATTTTAATGACAAAGGAATAGGCGAATATTTGCTATCCCTTTCTACCATACCTCCATCTTTGAGGTCACATGGTTAACCAACTCTATCAAATCAGAAGATCGCAATAGCCTCTACATCCCAAGCTTCTGTGCCAATCATAAAGTTTGATGGACAATTCATTAAAGCTACAACCACCGAGGAAGAAGCCAAAGATAGGGATATCCTAAATTGGCTATACAAAGATGAAGATGAATCTGTCTTGCACATCAAGTTACCTACTGAACAATATGGAAAAGGGTATACTATCGTGCAAAGAATGGGCTATTAAGGAAATGGTCCTATAGGCAAAAGAAAAGAAGGAATCGTGGAGCCAATTCAACCTATTTCAATACATCCAAAGGATAAAATGGGACTTGGATATGGTAAAGATATAGAAGAGTCAACTTCACAGCAAAAAATTCATGGAGAATCAATTTCCGATAAACCCCATAAAGATGTCACTCTACAAAAATTTGATGGATCAGTTTTCCAATTGCAGAACAGTTCAGACACTGATTCCAATGAATACAAATGGGATTATGTCTCTGATGATACATTCTTAACAGAGAAAAGGGTGGATGTCATACACAAATTCGCACCCACGATCTTACAAGGGGAGGGCTCAAGGCCTTCACTTGATTATGTTTTACAAGGCAATCATGACTCAAGTGAGGATGATTCAGATTTTAACGGGATTGATAATCGACGGGAATATGCCATCATAGACCTTGTCCCTCATGAAAATGACAACCATATCATGACTTTGACAGCTCAAGACCTTACCCAACCTAATGATTCCATGCCTTTAGTCTATCCGGAACTTATTGATTAGGACAACGATGCACCTATCCATATCCCTACATTCCATGATGATGAGGATATTGTAAATTTCCTTTGTTCATCTAATGAAGAAAACAATTGTTTCATCAAAGAATATCATACTCAATATTTTGATAAGGAGGGTGTCAAGTCTCTTAGCTGCAAAATAAATGAAATAAAAGATGGATCTATTGGTGAAAACCGAAAAATGGCAGTGGTAGATCAAAACAAGAGAAAAATAAAGAGCGAATCTGACAGTGAAAACCTTTTTGAGGCACTGAAGGATGAGAAACTTGACATCCTTCCTAAACATTATCAAGAAAGATCTTTTGTTTTGATTGAGTTCACAAAATCAATCAATATAATTACAGCAGAGCAGCGAAAAATCTTGCAACTTGCAGCATCATTAACAGTGGAAGAAGTACTAAAATTCATGGAGTTCTTGAAGGAGAATCAAATCAATTTCACTTGGTCATATGCCGATATGCCAGGGTTAGATCCTAATCTGATAATGCATCATCTATCCATAAACGCAGAGGAAAAACCTTTGAAGCAAAAACTCAAAAAAATGCATCCACATGTTGCATTATTGGTTAAGGAAGAGTTAAAGAAGATTTTAGATGTTGGATTCATTCGGTCTATTGACTATGCAGAATGGATCTCCAATATCGTACATGTTTCAAAGCCTAACAAAAGGATTCAAATTTGTATAGATTTTAGAGATTTGAACAAAGCATGTCCTAAAGATGACTTCCCTTTACCAAACATAGATATGATTGTTGATTTAACTACTGGCCATGCAATGTATTCATTAATGGATGGATTTTTAGGATACAACCAGATCAAGATTGCACCAAAGGATCAAGATAAAACAACGTTTGCATGCCCTTGGGGTACCTATTGCTGGAACGTCATGCCATTTGGGCTTAAAAATGTAGGAGCCACTTATTAATGAGCAATGACAACAATTTTTCATGATATGATGCATACATTCATGGAAGATTATGTGGATGACTTATTGGCCAAATCTCACACAAGAGAAGGACATCTTGAAATATTGTCAAAAATCTTTATTAGAATGGAGAAGTTCAATGTTTGACTCAATCCAAAGAAATGTGTCTTCGGCGTTAAATCTGGAAAACTCCTGGGATACATTGTTTCAGAAAAGGGCATAGAGGTTGATCCAGAAAAAAGTACAAGCTATAATGGATATGCCATCACCACGAAATATCAATCAGCTCATATCACTACAAGGACGCCTACAATCCATCAGGAGGTTTATAGCTCAACTGGCAGATAAAAGCTTACCATTTACACATTTATTGCATAAAAATGTCCCATTCAAATGGGAAGAAAAGTGTGAAGCAGCATTCAATCAGATCAAGCACTATCTCATGCATCCACCAGTTCTAGGAAAGCCCCTTATACTTTATATTTCAGCAACAAAAGTATCCTTGGGAGCGTTACTAGCACATGAGGATTCTATAGGAAAAGAAAGGGCCATATACTATATCAACAGAACTTTAACAAGTCATGAACTAAACTACACTTTTATTGAAAAAGCTTGCCTAGCAGTAGTGTTTGCTTCCCAAAAGTTGCAACACTATATGTTGGCTCATATAGTTAAGTTGATAACCAAAATCGATCCAATAAAATATCTCTTAAGCAAAGCTACCTTAATAGGAAGACTTGCAAAATGGGTAATGATCTTAAGTGAGTTTGACATTCACTATGTAGATTGAAGCACCCTTACAAGAAGAAGATCCATTGCACATTGAATTTCCTAATGCAGATGTCTTCACAGCAACAATTAAGAAATCATGGACATTATACTTTGATGGATCCTACACGCAACATGGCTCAGGGGCAGGGATTCTTTTTGTTACACCTGAAGGACATACCATTCCAAAATCATATTGGTTAATGTTTCCTTGCACAAATAACATAGCTAAATATGAAGCATTGCTCACAGGAATGAAGATAGCATTGGACTGGAGGATTACAGAGCTACAAGTCTATGGTGATTTACAACTTGTCATTAATAAAATTAATGATGATTATCTGACTAAAGATGATAAGCTGCTACCTTACAAAAGCATGGTGGATGATTTTAAAAAGTATTTTGTGGTAATAAAGTTTTCACAAATCCCAAGAATCGATAATAAAGCTACAGATGCAATGGCTACAATCACTTCCATGTTACAATTATCAGAAAATAAAAAATGGTACGAATTCTTGGTGGAACAATTGTTTTCTCCTACCTATGATAATCCTGAAACCCAAGTCATCTGTCATTTAACTGGTTCTGATTCACCTTTATATGGCAAGATTTATACCTATCTAAAAAATAACATCTTACCTCTGGATTTATCCCAAAACCAAAAAAGGAATTTCATACGCCAATCATCCCGTTATACCTTGATCGCCGATATCCTTTATCGACATGGTCTTGATGGTACACTCCTTCGATGTCTTGAACATGGAGAATCTGAAAAATCCTTACAAGAGGTTCATGGTGGTATTTGTGGAACTCATTCAGGCGGTTTAACCTTAGCCAAGAAACTTGTTAGAATGGGATATTATTGGCCGACCATGGAGAGCGAATCTTTTGAGTTTGTAAAGAAATTTTCTAAATGTCAAATCCATGGGAATCTTATTCATGCACTTGCACAAGAACTGCAGTCTTTCACTTCGACATGGCCTTTTTCTCAATGGGGATTAGACCTTGTTGGTAAAATTCATCTGTCATCATCAAATGGGTATAAATTCATCATCACGGCTATAGAATATTTTACAAAATGGATTGAAGCTATTCCTTTGACAACCGTGACCGGTAAACAAATCTCTTCATTTATCCTGAATTACATTATTTGCCGATATGGTATTCCTAATTCCATCATCACTGATAATGGAAGGCCTTTCAAGAATCAGGATGTTGATGAACTTTGTGAAAGATTTCACATCCAACACAGGTTCTCTACACCTTACTATCCACAAGGAAATGGTCAACCAGAAGCTTCAAACAAAACAATCTTGAAAATCTTGAAGAAGATGGTAAATGATGTCAGTCGTGATTGGCATGTCCAATTGAATCCAGCTTTGTGGGCATACAGAACCAACATTCGCACACCAACAAGAGCTACCCCATATGCCTTGGTATATGGAGCATAAGTGATCTTACCATTAGAGGTTGAAATACCTTCACTTAGGGTCTCACTCAAAGGACTGATAAATGATGAAGACTATCGAGTTTCTCGTCTACAAGAGCTAGAATTGTTAGATGAAAGACGTCAACATGCAGCTGATCATTTGAAGGGTTATCAACAAGTTATGTCCCGTATCTACAATCACAGAGTTAAACCACAGACATTTCAAGTAGGTGACTTAGTCTTAAAAGAAAATCCTCGCAATTAGCAAGACAAAGAAAAGAAAGGGAAATTTGAACCAAATTGGCTTGGTCCATTTGTCATCATTGCAGCATATGGTTATGGAGCATATCAGTTATCTACGTCAGAAGGGGACCTATTTGAAGAACCCATCAACAACATTCATTTGAAGAAATTCTCTGTCTAAAAAATACAAAAAAATCAGAAAAAGTCCTAAAAAAATGCCATAAAAATTAGAAAAAGTCTTGAAAAAACACCATAAAAATCAGAAAAAGTCCTGAAAAAATGCCATAAAAATCAGAAAAAGTCTTAAAAAACACCATAAAAAATCAGAAAAAATCTTGAAAAAAATACAAAAAAAAATCAGAAAAAAGTCCTAAAAAAATACATAAAAATCAGAAAAAGTCTTAACAAAAAGTGCAATAAAAACAAGTGGTGAAAACCTGGCAAATAGGCACTACTTGTGATCAAAATAGGCTCCTCTATCTATTAGCTTATGTCTTGGATTCGCTTTAAGGTATCATCTATCCATATCTATCATTTGTACATATCTATCATATCCAATATCATGCAATGAGAATCCTTGTGTTTCATCATGGCTTGATGAAATTTGTACATATCCATCATATTTAGGTTGTGTTTACACTGGGGGACGAACCATAGACTAAGACAAGAGAGGGGCAACGAGATTTTTGAATATCTCAAATGGACAAATGACTGTTTGACAAAACGTAATATACATTGATGCATCAAATCCACTACAATACCAAAACGATCACTCAATGCCAATGATATCAAACAACATGGTTAAAACAATGTTAATCAAAACACAACCATCAATTTTGATAACCAAGTTGGATGATCTTAATCTGAATAATGTTTGAAATACTTTAGGAAAGATTTGAATGGTTGGTTTATTTTCTATCATATCACTAGAGCAATTCGATGATGTACTAAACTAGAAAAGCAAGGAAGGAGTATTATTTTTCTTTGTCTGTTGTTTGTGAGTGAATCATTAGTACTATGCAAATTTGTTGCGAGACATGCTCTACTAATTATCATTGATGACATTTCAGAATTTTCATAGGAAACGGGTTAACTCTTGTCTGTTTATGCAAGCAATACTCAGGTCATCTCGATTCAATTATACCTAGATGCTTGTATTATCTTGCTATATCAAAATCATGAAAGCAATACTCAGGTCATCACTGGTGCTAACATACCCTTTGATGCTTGTATTAACTTTCAACATTTCAATGCTCTATGATGATAAAAAAAAATCACAAATAAGCTCTCAGAATGGCAATATTGTACGGATAACCTACATGGTCAGTATAGATTGCATTCATGTTAGAATCTACATTTTGCGTTTATAGATTTTCCCACAAGCTGGTAAAGTATCAAATGTTTCATATCTTTCGAATAAAATGACTAAGTACATTTTGGCATTCACAAAAACATCATCATATGCATTTTTCATTTGCATCAGAGAATCATAAAAACAAAGCATACCTCATAATCAAACCATTCATAGGAATTCATAAATTGTACCATTTAATTCATACAATCATTCATCAATAGATAGCAATCATATCATAGCATTACTCTTTCATTTTCATATCTGAAAACCACATGAATACATATATATCATGAGCATAATATCGTGAAACTATCAAATAAAACATCATGCATATAGAAAATAGACACATTCATCACATAAATCATCACTGCATATCATATATCTCGAAAATGAATGTCAAAATGAACAAAGGTGTCCAATAATATACATCATCAAAAATGGGATCATATCAGTGTGTATACAACTATCTCAACAGAGTATCAAAAGGACATCATATAAAATGCGCTATGAAGTGTTATCCTCTAATGGTGCTGGTCTAGGACCTGTCCCACCTACACCTGATGGCCTTGCTCCACTTGCCCCTGATGAATCTCCTGGAGGTAATGGATGTGATAAACCCCTGCTCATAGCCCGAGAGTGACTATGTGTAGATCGAGACTGTGTATAACTCACTCTCCGCTCAGGTGGCACTACATCATGGTATTTGATCCTATAGAACTCTACCTCTTGGATAGCTCTGGTCATCTCTCTTGTCATGCTATCACCACCTGCTGCTCTCTGTAGACTGTCAGCTATGGCCATGGCATCCTCACCTTGTCGTCTAGATGTATCTCTCTCAGTCGTCACTGTAGTCAACTGCCCCTATAGCTGTGTGACCAAGGCCTGTGTCTGTGCTAACTGATCTTGTAAGCTCTGCACTCTACTCAGCAAAGTAGCTATCTGACTCGATACCACTGGATCAACTAAAGATTATGGATCTAAATGTCTCATACGTGGTCCACCTCTCCTACCACCTCTGCCATGACCTCTACCACCACCTCTTCCACTACTCCTACCACCTCTGTCACCTCCTCCACTACTATCACTCCCACTCTCCTCATCACTACCATCTCCATCCCCATCTGACTCATTATCATCCTCCTCAGAGTCATCACTCTCTGAAGCTGCCTCTCCCTGTCGCCTATGTCCTCCTATCTATGGTCTCTACTCTGCAATTGGGATAGGCTCATCAGGATCAAATAATCGTGGCACAGGATGCTCTAATACATACTGACCATACTCTGGAGTCATCACCCCATCAAGAATATCCACTCTGTAGTCCCATATCTGTGCTCCCAAACTAGTAACTCTGCCACTGCTGCATCATATGAAATTCATGGACCCCACACTGTAACCTTTTGCTGTCGATGTGCATAAATAGCGAAACCCATAGGCATACCTTGAGGCCGACCATACTGACGACATACCCGCCTAAGGAGAAACCTCTCAATGATAGTAGGAGTATGACCAATCAGATATCTGGCGGTAAAAACATAAGGCATCCCCCTAGCATTCTCTGGCCATGCCTCACAATCTACATATGGCTGCTAGCATACTGTATCCAGATCATCCAAGAGATGTTGCCAATGATCCAGTTTTCCCAGCCTTGGCTGAGCAATAACATCTGTATATCTGAATCTATATGGTCGACCGACAGGCCGTCGTCCTCAAGTCAATGGTCGCATAACAGAAAAATGCTCCCATGACCATATCTGTAGTAGTGAACAACCAATAGCAAAACTATGACCTTCGCCATACATAATGTGATGTAGCTCATCATATAAATGTGCAAGCATGCACGATCCCCAAGCATATCATGTACCCTATACCACCATCCTCTCCAATACATGACCCCACCCGACTGCAAACCCCTTCGACCTATGGTCGGGGCACAAAACGCCTCCAACGAAACTTGCTAGTACAGACGGTAGGCGTGCATATGAATCTGTCATCTCCCCCCATGGGATATAATATCCTGAAATCTCATCATCTTTGAATACCCGCCTCAAAGCCTCAGTGCCTCCCACCTCTCAGCCATCAAATCTCACTATCTCGCCCATCACGGGAATCCTCATGATATGATATACATCCTCAGGAGTCACGGTAATCTCTCCTGTTGATAAATGAAAGGTTTTCGTGTCGCTATGCCACCTCTCTACAAGTGTTGTCAATAAACCCCTATTGAGATGCACCTCAGGCATCTCAAGTAACGAGGTCAGTTCGCATGCCTCAATAACATCTCTATCCGCCTATACCAGCTGTGGAATCAATCTCCATGTTTTTGGGAATGTCTCCCGTAACTGTAAAACACCCAATCTCTCATGTTGAATAGGAAGAATCATCAAGTCAAAACAATATCACTATCAATTCAACACGGCACATCAATCAAATCTGAAGGTACATTTATCACAATCCTGTTTGTTTTTAACAACTTTAGAAACAAACTTATCATCAAACAATTTGTTTTTCATCATCATGGGAAGCACATTTATCACAATTCTGTTTGTTTTTAACAACTTTAGAAACAAACTTATCATTAAACAATTTTTTTTCATCATCATGGAAAGCATATTTATTCAAACTCCTATTTGTTTTTAACAACCTTAGAAGAAAACTTACCAACAACTATTTTTTTTTCATTAAGTTGAAAGCAAATTTATCAGCTCTTATTTGTTTTCCAACAACCTTGGGAACAAATTTATCACACAAAGCAACATCCAAACATGGGCGCTATGAAAATCATCATCCGTGCTACAAAAATTGTAATAGGCACTACAACATCATAGGCGCTATGAAAATCATCATCGGTGCTACAAAAATCCTAATAGGTGCTACAACATCATAGGCGCTATGAAAATCATCATCGGTGCTACAAAAATCCTAATAGGCGCTACAACATCATGGGCGCTATGACAATCATCATGGGCACTGCATAAATATTAATAAGCGCTATAGCATTATGGGCGCTATGAAAAACATAAAGGGTGCTATAAAAATCATGAAGGGTGATAAAAGAAAGTTTCAAGCTACAAGAAGGTTGGGAAACGTGTCCTAAACAAAAAATTTTCAAATCACAAAAGTTTAACAGAGTACATACCGTAGGTCCATAGTGTGTCCGCTGATGTCGTCGAATGCGCTCAAAATGGTGCTGGTGGATAGGAAGTGCCATATTTTTCACTCCAGAGCTCAAAAATTTCACTTTTTACTAGGTTAAAATGGGAAAATGACATGAAAAATCATATTTTTTAACCTATTTAAAAGCAAAATTGGGGCATTTTATCACATTTTATTACAACAGGGGCATTTTAGGTCATCAATTTTTCATCTCACATCTTTCCACATCAATTTCTTCGCATCATAATTTTTGAATGATGAATCAACATGTTAAAAATCTAAAAATTCAAAACTTTTCAAAATTCCAAAAAATCTAAAAATTCAAAAAAATTTACAAATCTTATCGGTTCATCATCCGAGGGGGCCTATACCTATCGACATTCAACAATCAGCATCTGGGGAAAATTTCAAAATAATTTGAAGCAATGCGTAAAACACATCACTTCAAAGAGGGGCAAAATGTATACACCTAAAAATGGTCACATCACAATAGTCTGGTAATTAATTAAATATTTTTAATATTTAATTAAATCTCTACATTCAATCTGCGTATAAATAAATTTAAATAATTTATTTATATTGTTCATTCTTTCAACACCAATTAAATAAATAAGTTTATTTAATCACTTTTCTTATAATTTATTTCTTAATTAATTAAATAAACATTATGATTTATTTATATTAATTATCATATAATCTTGCCCTGGAAATTTTATTCAAATAAAGATTAAATATCCTTCTCTTCTAAAAATCATTTAAATTCCATTCACAATTAATTTTTAATTAATTCTTCTAAGTTCCATTCACAATTAAATATTTCAAAATATTTAATTGATTCTTCTAAAGTCTTTTCGAAATTAAATATTCCAAATATTTAATTAAGTCTTCTATAGTCCTAAAATCAAATATCAACTCACATGAAATTAAATAAATTTATTTATTTAATTAATTTGGATTATCTTAAACAACCGTTAAACAAACTTCCAAAACAGAAAATTAAATTCTTTTGTTCCTGAGCATGCTTGTTCCTATTTGAAGACAAACCTCCATTCTTCTCTCCAACCTCCCAACATCTTCCATCTTCCTCTCAACCTCTCCATCTCTCACCATTCAAAATTACCAGACAATCTCACAGCCATTGATCTTTGCCAGCCAGGCTCTTGCCTACAAAAAATCTATAAAAGGGACTACTGGGTCTTTGAAATCAGAAAAGCTTTCATACAGGAAAGCTATAGCAAATTTGTAGTAGCATAGCCTTCTAGTATTCATAGCATTCTAGCATCATAGCATAGCATAGTAGTATTCCATATCATGGCCTATCCACCTCATATCATAGCATCCATAATCCACAGCCCCTGTGCATAATCTACAGCCCCTGTGCATATTCGTATATCACATTTCACTCCATCAGCATATAGGATAGAGAAGTACTCTCCCTTTGCATACTCATTCTGCAGGTTGCCATTTTGAGAAGCTTTGCTTACACAATCTGAGAGCAAGCAGCTTCAAGCAAATCCCTAGAGATAGAGGACAATGGAACGACTCTAAAGAAGCTCTATTTGATTTTATTTCATATTTTATTTTAGTTTTCTTTGGTTTAATGTTTCATTAGTGTGTTTTTAATATCTTACTTTGATACTAACATTTCCCACACACAATAACCTTTAACATTTTCACCATAACCTAGAAAGATGCATTTATGAGATTTGGGATCCAATTTAGACCGCTTCTCTTATGGCACATGAGCAAAATCCTCACAACCAAAGACCCTTAAATGTGAAACTGGAGGATTTTTACGCAACCACATTTCATAAGGAGTTTTATCAACAAGATATTTACAAGGAGATCTATTAATTAAATAACAAGTAGTACCAACAACTTTTGTCCAAAAGCATTTATCTAACTTAACACTACTTAACATGCTCCTAGGTCTTTCCATTAATGTACGGTTCATTCTTTCTGCTACCCCTTTTTTTTGGGGTGTGTAAGGTGTAGTTTGTTGCCTAACAATTCCTGCATGTTTGCAAAACTCATCAAATTCCTTAGAACAATATTCACCCCCATTGTCATTCTTAATACTTTTATCTTATAATCTGTTTGCTTTTCAACCAATGCCTTAAATTCCTTAAATTTGGTGAAAATTTCAGATTTTGTATGCATAAAATAAATCCAAGTATATCTTGAGTAATCATCAATGAAGGAAATATAATAACGAGATCTACCTTAAGAATTTGTATCCACTGGACCACACACATCTGAATGTATTAGTTCTAACAATCCATTAGCTTTATTAGTTCCTTTAGGAAATGATGACCTGTTTTGTTTACCAAACACACAATCCTCACAGAAATCATTTTTACCAACAAAATAAATAGAAATATCGTCTACTAGTTTCTTATCAAGTATGGTCCTAAGACCTTTTTCACCAATGTGACCCAATCTATGGTGCCACAACATACATGCATTTTTAGTGCTAGTTACAAAAGAGGAGTTACATAAAGTAGAGGCATGAAGCATAAATAAATTCCCTGTCTGAGATCCTTTAGCAACCACCAAACTTCCCCTTATCATCCTGAAACTAGACTTGTCAAATGTCACATGCATCCCAGAATCATTCAACTTGGAAACCGTAATTAAACTTTTTGTAAGTCCTAGAATATGTAAAACATCATCAAGGATTTTAACCCTCCCATCACTGAAACACAACTTTACCTTTCCTTTACCAATAACCTTTTGTGAGCTATTGTCACCCATGAAGACCTCTCCTCCATCATATTCTTTATATGTAGAAAACCACTCCTTATGAGGAGTCATACGGAAGGAAGCACTTGAATCAATAAGCCAAACATCATTACAAACTGTGTTAGCTGAAATAATCAAAGCATCAGAATCACTGTTATCAGAGGACTTTTTCATGGAGGAATCTGCATTCTTTTTCTTGTTTCTATATTCCTTCTTCACATGTCCTCATTTACCACAGTTTCAACATTTCACTCTGCTCTTTCCAGGGGTTTTAGATTGTCCTTTAGACTTATCCTTCTTCTTATCCCCTTTAGGCTCTTTCTCCTTGGGCCTACCACGCACATGCAAGGCATCTTGGGAGCCACTACGCATGGCATTTCTCCTCATATCCTTTGAAAGAAGTATGGGAATAATATTATCCATCTTAGGTTCTGCATCACCACTTGTTACAGCAATAACTAAATTTTCCCAAGATTCTGGCAAAGAGAAAATCAATAAAATGCATTTATCCTCATCTTCTATTTTAACATCAATAGATGCAAGTTGACTTATAATCAAATTAAAAGCATTCAAATTTTCAACAATAGATTCACCATCTTTCATCTTTAATGAATATAAACATCTTTTGAGATACAACTTGTTAGACAAACTCTTAGTTTGGTAGATTTCACGTATCTTCCTCCAAAGCTTGTATGTTGTGTCTTCTGAAGAGACATTCAGGAGGACAAAATCTATGAGACACAACCAAATAGTCCCTTGAGCCTTCTTTTCTAACTTATTCCAATCTTCATCAGACAAGGTTGAAGTAGATGGCTTCTTTTCAACTGAAATTGGTAACCACTGATCTCTCTCCTCAAGAAGATCCTCCACTTTCAACTTCCACATCTCATAACTAGTTCCATTGAACTTCTCAATATCTAGATGAGAGGTGGAGGCCATGGTATGCAATCTTTCACAAATCTGTAAAACCCACAACACAAAAGCTCCCACTGCAGCAAAAAACCTTCAACACTTTAAAAGGAAAGCATCCCTTCCTTAACATAACTGTTAGCTTTGATACCAAATGTTGATAATCAAGGTGAAGAAAGCTTGCAATATGAACTTAAACAAGTGAATGCAAATCTGAAATATGTAGATTAACCTTTTTCCTTAGTGTGAAGAAAGAATGAGAGAGAGATAGAAAAATCATAACACATGTAGCAACAGATTTACGTGGAGAAACCCCGAAGGGAAAAACTCCACCACCAAAAGAGAGGCAAGTATATTACTGATAATCTCCAATATTACATGCAGCAATAGATTTATCTTATCATTCCCTGTAAATCCAGCAACACCCTACTACCCTACAAAAACTAAATTCTTATAACACTAGCTCAAGGCCTCAATTTATAGAGATTTGTGAGGATGAAAATCACCATGGTTTCACCAAAAAATAGGCAGCAATACCACATAGGAAAAACCATGCCACCCTCCTTGAAATGGTCAAAAAATACCAAAAATAGCCCCTTACAGATGCTTTTACAACTGTCATAAGGCATCTTTCATGCATGGGCCCCTAGGTTCCAAAAATAGCATATTCTGTCATAGGAATCTGTCATACTATCATAGCATCTTATGAAAACTATCATGCATGTCATATATGCTCTTACAACACCCTATTTTGACCCAAAAACCTTATTTTATAAGATTCCAAGGTGGGACACCTAGCTATTTTGTCCTTTTCCAAAAGGACAAACGGTAACGGTAACACTGCATTTACATTGTCTCTTTCACCACTGTTGGTCAAATAGTTTCACCTCTTATGGGTAAATGTACAAAAAACTTTAGGAGAATAATAAATTAAATGATTTACAAGGTTGATGACACCTAAATCCTTATAGATACAAGGTTCCATTTTTCTGCACATGAGGAATCTGGAGGAGATATGCCATGAGACCTACTCAATAGGATTTCTAGATTAAAAAATCAAGATTACAATTGCCCTCCTAGAGAACTAAGTGTTGAAGAGAGCCAAGATACAAACACCAAAAAGATGGCATATAGGTCATTTGTAGCGGAAAATGAATTTGTGAATTTTTCATAATTCAGATCTTTCTTATATAAGCAAAAGGGAAAGGAAATAAGGGAGACAATTGATAATATTATACCAAGCAATGAGGAGCAACTACTAAATAATTTGAAATTAATTGTTGATAGAGAAATGGCTAATATGACCCCCAAGAAAGGAAGGAAAATGTTAGAGTATGTTGGAGTTATGATCTTTCCAGGGCTAGATTTGAATTCTACATTGGTCTTTGATAGCTTCTTAAAGGATAATAGTGCCACACACAAGCTTAGTCTAGAGGGGGTGACATAAATATATGCCGGATCCAAATATAACCTGGATGAAGGATCACTCATCATATGGACCTTGTATCCACCTCATAGAAAGTCAGTGGTGATTGATACTGAGAAAGAATTTGGACATGTCATGACTCTAAAGGTTAGAGAGGTAGATCCTGTGGTGACTACAGACATTGGGATTAATGTGGAAAAACTCAATAAAGCCCAAATACAAATGTTGATAAAAGAAAAGGAAATGTACAAAATGAGTAATGAAAGGATCATGAGAGAAAATGATCATTTGAAGGACATGCTATGAGTCACAATGGGACATCCTAAATTAATAACACATGATGAAATATCATAGGTTAAATATCATTGGGAGGAGTCAACTACATATTAACAAAATAAATATGATACACTTGCTGCAATAATCAGAAAAAGGCAAGCCAACTTACTGATTTTGTTGAATAAGCTATGGGGAGCATATTCAAAGAACCATGTTATAGGGCAGGAACACAAGAGAATTGATGGAAGGATTCAAGATTTTTTTTGAGAATTAAATGAAAGAGATGTTCCTATTAGTGTGGCCATTGGTATGGGTAACCAAATTATAAAGAAACACAAGGACCTTTATGAGGAACTGCAAGAAGATTCAAAGGGGTTGGTTGATGTTATGAATATGGGATTTCCTACACTATTTGAAGATGGAGAAAATTTGAAAGAGAAAGCCAAGTGGATAAAAGAATATGAATTGATGCTGAAGAGAATTCTGGAAAATGATGTAGGGAAGGATTCGACATTGGACGATAGCTGCGAGCAAAACGAAAGGATGATAAAGGTGGAAACATTGGCCAGGAATGCATTAGGAGATGTTGATACTCATCAATGGCATGATTATCTAGATCATTTATCAAATGTTCATCTATGGCTAAATAGAGCCTAATCTCTTGTTTTAATTAGTTAAGTAAAATAAAACATTTGTGAAGGGATGTGTCCCTTCCAAGTTTTGATGTATTCATATATGTTCCATAGTAATGCAAAAGATATAGGCGTTAGGAGATATTCAGTAGATAACTTTCTAGCAAAATTCTTTCATATACAAAGACTCAGATGCATGTATTTTGATGGAGTGAATGAAGATATCTAAGTCACAGATTAAGATTTTTGTATGAACTATTTGTTAAATTTATGCAGTTATTTGATTGTCTCCATTATGATCCTTCTCTATTGTTTAAATTGTTATAACAAGTTTATACTTTGTTTATCATTGTACGTTTTCTATATAAGTGTGATCTAGTTATTCGGTTCTCTCAAGTAGGGATTAAAATATTTTAATCAATCACAACAATTGGGAAGTGTTAGTTGGATTAATAAGAAGAATCACATAACTAGAATTTTCATTCTATCTCAAGAATATTTTGTCAATTATTCACTTGCATGTTTAGACAAGTTGTAAACAATTTTTGTGCCTGATAGTTTGAATTATTTCCATTATTGAAATCCATATTTGCAGATATTCATTAGATTCCACATACCCAATAAGGCACTAGTCTCCCCTTGTCCATCCATAAATCTAAATAATTTTATACATTTATTGACTAAACATATTTCTAATTTAGTTCATGTTAGATTAGGATCACATCTATTCACTATAAACTTGCCATTGTGGATAGATTACTATAGTTAAATAACATCAATTAAGTATGCTCAGTCAGTATAGGTAGACCCGCCTAGGTTCAACAATGCCAAAAGAGAAGAAGGCTCTAGTAACTAAGCCTTGTATGTTACCCTAAAGCATACCAAGAGATTGGGAACCTCTTGTGGTTTTTCAACCAACATTTTTGAGTGCTAATATGGTCCACCACGAAAAGGATTTGATCCAGATACATATGCATTTAATGTTTCCATTTATTTCTCATGTAGTTTAATAGTTTGATCAATTTCATATTATATGTGTTGAAGACTTTAGAATTTCAATTACATTAATTTATGGATATGTTGTATCTATAACACTTCAAAACCATATGCTCTTTGCATTTATACTTGCATTTAGAAATACACATTTATATACATAGATATAGATTTCTTTAGTGATATGTTGCATTTATTGTTCTAGGAGAGCATCTAGTAATTACATTTACATTTACATTTTCAATTACATATACATACATACATACATACATACATATGGTTGTATGTGACATGTAATTGATTTCACATCAAAATATGGCTATATGTGACCATACAGTGCTACAAAATAAGAAAAATAAAGAAATTTTGAAGAAAAACATAGATTTCCGAATGTCAAGAGCTTGTATTTTAAATCCTCAACCATCAACAACCATTACAATGATCACTTTATGCCTTTTAAAGGCCTTTACACCTCAACCACTGAACAACCACCTCTACAACTAACTTTTTAATCTTTTATGATCACATGAAACATAAAACACACTAATTTCAAGGTTGTTAACATCATCACTATTAAAATAGGGTCATGGACTTGGAGCAGAAGATCAGTTGGAATCGTAGAGATAATGAAGGACAGGAAACTCCCTTACCGAGGAAAAGACAACAATCACAGGAGGATAGATTGACAAGTATCAAGTGCAGCATGTTCAAGATTGGCCAAAACATCAGGGCCACTGTTGTGAACAATCACAAAATCACTAGGAATAACACCATTATCATCAATGTGATGGTGGAAAAGCTTGAAAAAAACCAAAAGGGTTCGCTGATCGTGGATTTGGATGCGAACAAGGGAGGCAGCAGATCGGCTGGTGAAGGGATTTTGACTCGTACCCGGGCTAACATTAAGAGAAAGACCCCAAATTCATTACATACAGCACAAATTCTCAAGCAGGGGTTACAGGACATGCAGGATGTTGAAAAGGAGGCTGAGGAGTTACTGAACACCTTGGAGTAGTGTGGTGGTGTTTGGTGCTAGTTTTTTTGGGTGGTCCTTTTTTGGGCCCTATTGTCTCTTGGTGTTGTCTTTTCTTTTTTGGGACAGTTGTCTGTTTGTTTGAACTTTTTATGTTATCTTTTGTTGTTTAAACTCTGCGGTTCAGGTCCCTGTAAAACCTGTTTTTTCCTTTTCAAAAACATCACTATTAAAATGTTTTAATTTTTTGACCTTTGAAACATTAAAAAGCACATCATTAAATTAATTGTGTAATGGCATAAAAATTAAAAACATCATGAATTAATTATGTAACCACATAAGTCAAATATAATTCTATCTAGAAATTAATATCAAATAGATAATATAATCACATAACTCATACATTTCAATGTCATTGATCTTCTTCTTCATCCAACTCTTTGTCAATATCATCCAATCCATATTCGACCTTGTAAGCATTGGTCATATCATCATCATCGTCATTGATATCAGTTTTGATAATGTCACCATCCACATGGATATCATCTTCATGAACATTAACTCCTACATCATCATGATCTAGTTCCTCCTCGACATCTTCATCAGGAAAATCATCAACTAACTGTTGATCCTGATCATCATCTTCTAGTTCTTTGGTATCTTCTTCTTTCACCACATTATACTTTACCAGCCTTCCTCTTGGATCATGTCTAACAAAAAATGACCAACCTGGTTTACCTAGAACCTCTAAGTAAAATACCTACTCACATTGGCTTGGAAGAACATAGGGCTCATTTCCAGCTCGCTCAATCGACCTTGTATTAACCATGGTAAATCCATTATCATGTTCAATAACAGTTCTCTTAGGATCATTTTCATTCAATTGTAGCCTATACCATAGGATGAAAAACAAAAATAATTTGAAGGACTTAAAGTCACACTCAATTATATCATCCAAAATCCCATAGTATGAATTTTCTGAGACTTCTCGATATATGTCACTTTTAGATGAAACATTAGTCACTTGAAAGACTATAGTTATACCAGAATCACAAGTTTTCTTTGTGTCATCCAACTTTTTGATTCAAAATTTATGACCATTGCACCACATAGCCTTGTGGTGTTTCACCTGCAATATGTCAAACATGTAAAAATTATTGCAATATTGTCAGTTGATAAACATATTTATTCTTGGCCGAATGTATGCAAAGAAAAAAACCTCAACATATATATTGGTGCAGGAGCACCTAGATCTTGTAAATTCCTTCAAAAGGATAATATGTTAAATTTACATCTTCAAGTCTAAATTTTTGTGTCAAGGCTATGAAAAGGCTAATTTGAATGTAATCAATTCATAAAAGAAATCACTAGGAGGTGAAAATGCAAAAAAATGCAAATAATGCAATATTATGTAAACAAAAAGGAATAAATCAAGCACATTAGGAGATAAGAGGCTGTTTGAACCAATAAGAAGTTATAAAAGGTAGTTATTAAGAGGGAAGAAGTTATTAAAAGCATGGCAAGGCATGGAAGAGCAGAATCTTGAAATTCTTGTACCAAAATATTAAATAAAAGCCTTGTTTTTTTGAGTTATCAAGCATTCTTTTTATTTCTCCTAACTTGTATTGCTAATTTGGTAACATCCAAGAGTTAGTTCTTGTGTAATCTCATTTGAGAAATATTAGTTTTCATTATGAAAGAGTTTGAAAGTTAGTTCTAAGCAGCAAAAGAATCAAAGACAATCCTGTGTCTCGGGTAGAGTAAGTTTCACTATGATTTTGAGAGTCCCTAAAGAAGTTTAAGGCCCATCCCACTGATGTAAGCCTAGTAGAAATGGTGGGATGGAATAAGTAGGGTGTCCTTTATGTGATTTTATTTTGTGTGAGTGCAGGGTATCGAGAATATGGTGTTGTGTTACTGATTTAAAGTTTATTTTTTGATATTTCCTCTTGAAAATGAAAGTTTCCAACAGGGTACATTGGAGAAATAACATATGCATGTCAAGGAGATGTTTCTAAAGGAATTTTCAAACACAATGGATATTATTAATACAATTTCTAAATGAGTCTTTCAATCTTTGAAAGTGGATAAATCTGGTGTTTTGTGACCTTTACTTTGACTGTTTGAGGTTGTCTAGCAATTTGGAGTTGGAAAAAAGGTGGATGATTTATAAAATAGCCCTATTCTAGTAGCCTTTCTTGGGTGTACAATATGAAATCTGCTAGTTTCTCCAGTATAAATCATTTTGAATTTTTGATATGATGATATGGGCATTAATAGGTCTCTAAATGTGCCTTTAGATCTTGCTTTTGAACCTAGTGTGAGTGGTTCACCTGATCTAGGGTATGGAGGTCTATTGCTAATTAATGTTTAGATTTCATGGACAATGGAAATTTGTGTGTACAAGGAAGTGAGTGACCTTACATACTTGAAATTTGTCATTTGGATGGAGTTATAGTAGAATTTATGCTTGAATAAGGTTGTAAAGGCAATGCATATTGTTTTGAGAATGATGATTCTATTGTGTTTCTTGGTATCTTTACAGAGCAGGGAGATATGATATTTATACACTAATGTATTGAATTGATTTCTCTCAAAACATGATGAATCTTGTATCTTGAAGGACTGATTAACTAGTTGATAGCAAGAAGGATTGACCTTTGTTAGTTTT
>VDFB02155857.1:0-10904 GCA_007258455.2 Sequoia sempervirens
CCTCTTTGAAATCAGTTTTACAATTACTTTATATTGTGAGTTAATACTCACCGTGGTTTTTCCCAAGTATTGGGATTTTCACGTAAATCTGGTGTTTCTTGTCTTGATATTACTTTCTATCATTTTCACTTCATGCTCATACTTAATAATAGATTAAAGTGGATGTGGAGTTAATAATTATTTGAGATTTATGAATGTGATTGGTGACAATTGATTCACCCCCCCTCTCAGTTATCTTGTGCATTTCAAAAATTGGTATCAGAGCTTTGGTTACTCAGAGAAGAGCTTAATCACCTGAGGTAGATCTGATGGCACATAAATTGACAATCCTATGTTTGATGGATCTAATTACAGTTCCTAGAAAGTGCAAATGGGAAGTTACCTAGTCTCTCTTGGTTACAAGACTTGGAAACCTATTGAGACAAAATAAGTTGAGCCGGCAAGTGGTCCTTCTTCTACAAATGAGATTTTTGCCTATGAAGAAAATGAAAAAGCAAGGTACGTAATCTATAATGCTTTATCTAAGCCCGAGCTGACAAAAGCTATTTCTTTGGGCACTGCTTATGAAGTTTTGGAAAATTTGAAAGATATCTATGAAGGAAATGACATATTCAAATTGTCAAAGAAGTTGACAGCTAAGCGCAAGTATAAGAACTTGAAAATGGAAGAAGGTGAAGACATTGCAAGCTATTTTTAGAGGGTTGATATAGTAGTAAATGAAGTCAAAACTCAAGGTGGTACTATGAATGATGAATATGTAATGGAGAAGTTACTAATGACTCTACCAAAGAGTTACATTGATAAAGTCTCAACTATTGAGGAAGTTTATGATCCTAATAAATTCACTAAAGAACAACTATCCGACACCTTGACAACATTTGAAATGAGAAAATTTGGAAAAGAAAAGGAAAAAATAGAATCAACCTTCAAAGCTACAAAGACAAAAGATGATCCAAATGGTGATAGTTTAGAGAGTTGGAAGCAAATTTTATAAGGAAGTTGAAGGAAGGTACCAGTAAGTACAAAGGTATGTTACCTTTTAAATGTTTCAGTTGTGGAAATATGGGTCACTATGCTTCAAGATATCCAAATAGAGCTATACACAAGAAGAGCAGAGACACTAAAGACAAAACGGACAAAAAGTTCAAGAAATTGTATTATGTTAGAGAAGATGTTGGAATTTTTGATGATGAATCTAATTTTGAAGATGTGCAAAGGAATGTGGTTCAGAGAACAAGAAGGAAGAGATGGAAGAGATGGAAGGTAATTTGGTTACTATCTTTTATGCTAGACAAGATGAAGACTATTGGGTGATTGATAGTGGCTGCTCAAATCACATGACTAGAGACAAAAGTAAGTTCACTAAACTTGAAAAGTATGATTGAGGATTAGTCATGTTTAGAGATGATTCTGGTGCAAAGATTGTTGGTAAAGGAACAAGTAGTTTTGATGGAAAACACAATACTAATGATGTCTATTATGCTAAGGGATTAAGCCATAATCTTTGGAATGTTGGAAAAATGTGTAGCAAATGATTTAAGCTTGTGTTTCAAGATAATACTTGTTAAATTAGAAAAGGGTTTGAAACTATGGTAGCTGCAGGAAGAAGAACATATGGAAATATTTATCAAGTTAAGGGTGTTGATGGTCAGTCTTTGGTATCTCAATTTAATGAAATTTGGTTATGGCGTCGAAGGATGGGACATGTAAACTTTGACAATATAATCAGGATTAGTTCAAGAGAAGTTGTCTAGGATTTTCCTAAAATCACAAAGCCTACCAATCCTATTTGCAGAAGTTGTTAATTGGGAAAAAAAACAAGATGCAAATTTAAAGGAAAAGATAAATTACCTACCGGAATTTTAGTACCCCTCTGTTTTTGTTATGTTTTCTAACAGTGTGTTTTTACTTTGATAGACTTTGATACTATGTTGTTATTTGATCATTGACATTGGAGCGATGATGGTTTTTTATTTTATGATGTGATGATACACTATATGGATGATGATTATTTGTGACATGCTTTTAGATTAGCATAGTTGTTTATTTGATTTGTTATTGATATATTCTCATCTATAGTTAATTGATATTTTATTTCATCAATTTTGATGTGACATTGTATTGGTGAAGAGAATGGGATTGCATCACTCGCTTGCGAGCGCCGTGTGATTCCACAATTTTCTCTTCACGGTGTGTTTAATTCATAATTTATGTGTACATGTACGACATATTTTTGATTGTAGGATAGTAGGTACATGACATCAACTCCACCTAGTTTCACAAGTTTGAGCGTGTCCATTGCCCAAAAAAATAGTTGACTAGGAGATAGTAATGATGTCTCCTAGTCAAACCACAACCCTAGTCATAGTGTGTCGCTGGTCCTAATATGGTAAGCTTTATCGTTATTTTGTCCACGTTTTCCTTGTCATTTATTTATTTGCAAGGTTTATTTTGTGGAAATTAATATTAAATTAATGCTTTTAATTATTTTAGTGCTTATTTAATTAATTTTAAATAATATTGTTAGAAGCTTTGTATTTAATTTAATCAATTTAATTTAATTATTTTGTAAAGTAATTTAATCCTTATGATTAAATTTATTTTATAAGGTAATTAGATTAATTAGATTAAATTTATTTCAGAAATTATTGTGTGAATTTGATTTATAAATTGCATAATGTAGATGATATTAATTTGTCAATTTTTAAATTATTAAAATAGCATATTCCTTGTAATTATCAAAAAGGAAATATCAAAGAGTTGGTTGAAATATATTTTAATTTTGACATGTGTGTTAGAAAAAATCATTAAACACTCTTGTTCAGAAATTATTCTCGAAGAGAATATTTGCAATAACTGAGAGAGGTAAGAGGTTACTTCATCAAAATAAAAGAAAGATATTTTTTTTGGGGTAGAGGTTGCTAAAAAAAAAAGTTCACGGGAAGTTTGGCTCTAGTTATTTTTATTTTTCTTCTTGTGGAAAAAGGTGAATTCTTGGAGGAAGCTTTGGAAAAATTGGATTCTACAGGCGAAGCTTTACATCAAATATCACTTCCTCAAGCTTCCAGATATAGGTTCCTTTATTTATTTTATTATTTTGCAAATTGAAAGATTGCATGTACAAAAGAATTTATAATTTGAGTAGAAGCTTTTAATTATTTTGAAAATTTGTAAGGCTTCTGTGTTTGAAGATTTTTCGTGAATATTTTAGTGCTTTGTAGAAAACTTTATAATGAAATCAGAGAGCCTCTCTGAAATTGTTATTTTAAACAACAGAAAATCTTAGAGAAAAATAATAGAGATATTTGGAAATCTTTGTAGGAATAGATTCTAGAATCTTCCTATTTAAAATTTTGGGAAAAACTTTATTTGTATTTCCTATAGAAGAATATCATTTAAATTTGTTTTCCAAATTAGTTTAAATTTGGCTGGGAAAATTGGAAAACCTCTATGAAATTTTCTAAATACTTCCTATAGAAAAATTATCATTTTGTTTGTTTTCCCCAAATGATTTTAATTGTCAGGAAAATTAAAAAAAAAAACCTTTGGTAAATCTATAATTCTTTTCTTGTAGAAAATTTGTTAAAATTTTTTCCTCTCCAATATGCGATTTCAATATTTTTAATTTTTTTTTTTAAATACAAAATATATATTTATGTTTTTGATAATGAAAACAGATATATATTTAAATATTATATATATATATATTATTTGAAATATATATTATAAATATAAATATTTATATATGTATTTTGTAATTTTGTAATTGTAAATTATTTTTATATATAACTAAATAATATATTTAAATGATGGCGATTGAGGCATGGTAGGGAGGCGGAAGTCTTTGAAGCGGGAAAATGGATGTTTCAAATCTTCTAGTACTGAGCAGGGTGATGGCGATGGATCTGCGAAGACCTAGGCGGGTCACTGGTCTGCCTTGAGTAAGAAGAAATGCGTGGAGGAACCGGAAAGGGAGGATTCCCCAAAAAAGCGTGCGGATGACCCAGGAGGGAAGAATATTCCAGTCCCTCCCCCTATCAAACCTGTCGGCGATTGCACTAAAGATAACCCCAATGGTGCAGTGGGGTCTAGTGAAACGAATGGCGGGCATAGTAAGAAGTGGGCCTCACTGTTCGGGGTTAAACCTAATGGTAAGTCTTTTTTTCCCCCTGTGTGCAACATTTCCTGCCCTGCAGCTGGTAAATTTGCAATTTCTATTCCAGACGAGATCATTGATCATAATATTGCTATAATGGAAAATTCCCTAGTTGGCAAATTCATGGGCCAAAGGCCAAATATTGAGATTGTTAGGGATTTCGTCAGAAAAAAATGGAGAACAATTGGTAATGTCTCTATTGTGGCTCTCCCAAAAGGCTTCTTTGCGTTTGAGTTCTCGAACAGAGAAGACATTAAGGTTGTTAGATGCGGAGGTCCATGGGTTATTGGGAAATCAACTCTCGCTCTTAAAAAAAGGTCTTCAAACTTAGATCTAACAGATTCCATCTTTGAGACTTCCCCAGTTTGGGTTAGGCTTCATGGTCTCCCTCTAGAATATTGGAACGAGGATGTTTTTAGGGGGATAGCTAGCTCCTTTGAGGAGCTATTATCGATTGACCCTATGACAACGGCAAGGAGACTGGTGTTTGCCAGAATATGTGTGGGTGTTTCTTAGGAAGCGAATCTTCCCTCCTCCATGGAGATCCACTCGAAACTTGGCTCTTGGTCATAGGCTATTGAGTTTGAGACCATCCCTTTTACCTGCTTCAACTGTAGAAAATCTGGCCATTGGGCGAAGCATTTCCCCCTTAAGGTAGTAAAAGAAAAGGAAAACCCTAAAAGGGCCTCAAAAGTGGTATGGAAAAAGAAGTAGGAGGAAAAATTTGTAACGGAGCTAGTGGGTAAGGTTGCAGAAACCCCTGATAATCTCTTGGGTGACGCTGGAAATGATGGCTCCACCTTCCAGGCCCCCCAAGCTCTTGTTCCTGAGATTAAGGCTGGTCCTCAAGACAAAGGCTCAGAAGGAATGGATTGTAATGCTAGGAACTTGGCTCTAAGCAAGGTGGATGTTTCTCAATATAATTTCTCTGATGATGCTGGAAATGTTGGCTCTGCCATCCAGACCCCCCATGTTTTGGTTCTGGAGCTTATCTCTGATTCTCAGGACAAAGTGGAAAGTGTGGAATGGGAAGCTAGGAAATTAGCCCTAAGCAAGTCGGATGATTCTATTGCGTCGGTGATGAGCCCCACCTTTCGGGACCCCATGACACCAGGGTTGGACAATATTCCAATTCAGGGTCTTTCTCTGGAGGTAGGCATTCCCCTATTTGTGTCTCCGGTCAGGACAAATAACCCAGGTGTTGATTCCTGTTTGAATTTGGCTTCTTTTGATGTCGTTAAAGACACTTATTCAGATCCTAGCCAGGCAAGCCTTCTTGAAAGAAGTAACTCCCTGCCTTGTGGGAATGGGCTCATGGATACCCTCCCCTGGGAGTAGAAATTCTTCTCTGAAAAAGAATGGGAATCTAGCAAAGAATCAGATAGTCAAGATGATACAGATAGAGAAGAGGTGCTATCAAAGAAAAAGAAAAAAAATTAAAAATCAAAATCAAAATCACCCCTTGTGGGATTTCAACAAGATCGAGAGTAAAAGCGGACTGTGGGGCAATATCTCCGGCCAAAGGCAAAAGACCCAAAAATATGATAAGAGAGCACCACAGCTTTCAAGATATTGCAGATGGCTTCCAAAAAACCATCCCCGAGCTCCTTCTCTCCCCTAAATTCCCATGAAGTTATTATCATGGAATATAAGGGGACTAAATAACCACCACAAGCAGGATATTTTACACAATTTTTCCCAGGACCAAAAGCCGGATATTCTCCTCATTCAGGAAACCAAAATGTTAAGTGAAAAGGTGGAAAAGATTTCTTTATTCCAACACTATTCTATCCAGGGAAGTGATTATGCTGGTGCCTCAAGTGGGGTTGCGACTTTTTGGAACTATAAGGTCATAAGAGGTGATCCTCTTTCTTCTCGTCCTAATCATTTTGCCACTAGATTTACTCATATAAGGGACAACTTCAGCTGGATCCAGTATAATATTTATGCTCCTAACTGCAAAAAATCTCGGAAGGCTTTTTGGAAAGAGCTGGCTGCTTTTCAGAATATATTTCAAAATGACCCTTGGGTTGTCATGGGAGATTTTAACTCTCCTCTCCTTCAGGGTGAGAAGTTTGGCGGCTCTCAGATCAATGAAGAAAGCAAAGAAGATCTCTTGGATTTCATCAACAATCAGGCCTTGATTGACCTGGACTTGCAAGGGAGCTCTTACACATGGTCGAATCGAAGAGTTATGTCTTATCTGATCCAGGTGAGACTTGACAGAACCCTTGTTTCTGATATTTGGATCTTAAATTATTGCTGCTCTTTGAAAACCCTCCCTAGGATTGGATCTGACTATTTTCTTATAAGTTTTGTGGCTGACCCCTTAAAAATTAAGAGGAATACTCCCTTTCGCTTTGAGAAGATGTGGCTTTCCCATCCTCTCCTCCAAGAGGAAATAAGGAAATGGTGGAATATTAAAATTAAGAGTACTGCCTTATTTAGAATTGCCAAAAAACTAAGAGAAGTTAAAATGAATCTCAAAAAGTGGAAAAAAGAGTCTTTTGGCAATATCTTTCAAATCAAAACTGATCTTCAGTTTAGGCTGTCTGAAATCCAAAACAAAATTCAGAAGGAAGGCTACTTGAATGAAACTAAGGAAAAGGAAAACGAGATTCTCACAAAACTTCACGAGATAATTGCTAGAGAAGAGGAATTTTGGAGACAAAGATCCAGAGCTCTGTGGCTAAAGGCTGGAGACAAAAACACCAGATATTTTCATCTTTCAGCATCTAAACACAGGGCAGCTAACAAAATCTATGCGATTGTGGTTGATGGCAGAACTTGTGAGGAGGAAGATGACATTAGAAGAGAAGCTGTCCTATTCTTCAAGAACCTTCTGTCTGTGAAAGAGGGTATTAACTTGGAGGATCAAAATCAGTTACTGGAGGCTATCCCTAGGATTGTTAACTCTAGAGACAATGAAATGTTGACAGATATACCCACCAGTGAGGAAATTAAAAAAGTCATTTTCTCTTTTGAAGGAAGCAAAGCGCCTGGTCCTGATGGCTTCCCTTTACTTTTCTTCCATTGGTTCTGGGACATTGTTGGGGAGGATGTTGAGAAGGCGGTGAAAGAGTTTTTCCGCTCTAGAAATCTTTTGAAGGAGTTAAATTCCACTTTCTTAGTTCTTATCCCCACAAAACCTGGAGTGCAGTATTTTGAAGGCTTCAGACCCATCAGCCTCTGTAATTCCTTCTATAAAATTATTTTGAAGGTGCTTATCTCTAGGTTGCTTCTCATTCTACCCTCTATTATTGCTCCTCAATAGAATGGTTTTGTTCCTAGAAGACAAATTGTTGACTCTATTGTCCATGCTCACGAGAATGTTCACTCCCTCTCGGTCTCCAAATCGAAAGGTTTTCTTCTTAAGCTTGACATCTTGAAGGCTTATGACAGGGTGGACTAGAACTTTCTGTTTAAGATCTTAAAGTCTTTTGGTTTCAATGAAAGGGTTTTGCAGCTTATCGAACAACTCATTACCTCTGCTTCTGTTGCAGTTCTTATTAATGGATCCCCTTCCACCTTTTTCTGCAGTTCTAAAGGGTTAAGACAAGGAGATCCCATTTCTCCTATCCTCTTCACGATTATGGCTGAGAGTTTTGGCAAGAATATGAGTAAATTGGTTGCTCAAAGATCTATTATGGGGCTCAAACTATCATCGAACAATTTGATATGCTCTCATCAACAGTTCATGGATGATACTTTGCTGATGGGAAGATCTGCTGTCTCAGAAGCTAAAGAGATGAAAAAACTTTTGGATACCTATGGTAGAGCTTCTGGTCAGGTGATAAATAAGCAAAAAAACTCACTGTATTTCTTTAACACACCTTTGCATAGACAGAGAAAGATAGCTAGAATTCTTGGTTGCAAGATAGAGTCCCTTCCTACTATTTATCTAGGACTGCCTCTATGTTTAAAACCTCTGGATACTTTTTGGATCTCTCTGGTTGATAGGTTTGGGAAAAAACTCTCAGGCTAGAAAGGAGCTCACCTAAGCCAAGCCAGAAAACTCCAGCTTCTTAAAGCTTCTCTGCAGAACCTCCCTATCTATGCTCTCAGTCTTTTTAAAATCCCATCCAAATATGCTGATACCATTAAGAAGATTCAAAAGAGATTCCTTTGGTCTTGAGTCAAAGAAAGAAAAAGAATGCCTCTTGTTGGATGGGATTTGGTTTGCAGATATAAAAAGGATGGAGGCCTTGGACTAAGAAAAATTAGACTGTTGAACAAGTCGCTCCTAGCTAAACAGATATGGAGACTTTTCTTTTCCTCTGGGGAATGGAGTGAAATAATTAAAAGCAAGTATTTGTAGAATAACAATTCCCTCAAAGACCTTATTGAGAATCCCAACCTCCCAAAAGGATCAAGTTGTTGGAACTATATGATTGATGGGATAAAGGTGGTGAAA
The DNA here is from genome assembly GCA_007258455.2 of Sequoia sempervirens. Classification (NCBI taxonomy): domain Eukaryota; kingdom Viridiplantae; phylum Streptophyta; class Pinopsida; order Cupressales; family Cupressaceae; genus Sequoia; species Sequoia sempervirens. The sequence goes on from VDFB02155857.1 coordinate 8,571, forward strand.
CTAGGATTGAAATGGCAGGTTCGCAATGGTAACCAGATTAGATTTTGGGATGACTATTGGCTGCGTAATGAACCTCTATCTCAGGATGGGAATCTCAGTAGATGGGCTGATTTTTGCAAAGATACTTTTGACCTTTTTGTTAAAGACTATTGGCAGGATGGTAAGTGGATCAATCTTCCCTTGATAAACCTTGTTTTAGTCTCTGTTTACTCCTTGAATGTTGTCAGACTATGCTTAAATCAAGAGGATAGTCTTATTTGGAAGTATGAGCCTTCTGGGTGCTTTTCTGTCTCATCGGCCTTTGCCCGGATTTCACATGCTCCTAACCCTCCCCCTCTATGGTCGCAATCCTCGACTAAGCATCTTTTACCTAAGGTTAACATTTTTTTTTGGTCTCTTCTACAAAATAAAGTTCTAACTGTGGATAATCTAAGAAAAAGAGGTGTTTTTCTCCCCAATAGATGCTACTTCAGAAAATACGCCTCTAATCGGGTTAACCAATTCTTTTATCCACTATCTTTCCTCATTGGTTTGGGACAGCTTCAAATGCCGCATTTTTCTTAGGTCCCCAAAGTCGGTTGAGGATTTTTTTGTTCAATGGAAAGCCCCTTCTTTCAACCCCTTTATTAAAAAACTGTGGGCTTTCTCGTTCCCCCATGTGACTTGGGGAATTTGGAAAGAGAGAAACAACCAGATCTTTAGGGATAAGGAGTTGTTAGAGGAAATTGTGTTTGAAAGAATTCTTAGGATGATTAAAGAAAATTTCTCTATTGTTCCCTTCAGGGAGGACAAGGTTGAGACTATTGTTTGCTCTCCTTTTGACAGCCTGATTGCTAGGGAATGGAGAATTAAATGGGATATTTCCATTGCTCCTAATACGACCAAAAAATTCAGGGATGGAGTTTGCTAGAGTTTTCCTATGGAAGGCTGGGCCAAAGCCAACTTTGATGGTGCGGCCAAAGAAAACCCGGGGAAGGCTGGGTGTGGTGGGGTCCTAAGGGACTCGGCAGGTAACTTTTTGGGAGTTGTTACCACTCCTCTGGGGGTCCAAACTAATCACGTGGTGGAAGCGGCGGGGGCTTATTACATAATCAACCTTGCTGTGGGAATTAAATGTAAAAATTTATGGCTTGAAGGTGATTCAAAAAATATAATTGATAGCCTTTGTGGTAGGTCCTAGCCTGCATGGTCAATTAAAAATTGGATTGAAGATGCTAATGTTTTACTTAGTAAGTTCGATAGAATAAAAATAACTCATGCTTACCGTGAGGTGAATGCGGTTGCGGATTTTTTGCCAATGAGGGAGTTAAGAGTGACAAAATCCTCACGTGGCACAATAAGACTGACCTCCACTTCGACGTTCAAGCTTTATTGGAGCTAGATGTGGTGAATGGAAAAGAGGCGGCTTCTTGTAATAATGAGGAAGGTACGAGTCATGAATAACAAAATTAGAAGATATAATGGGGCCGAGAGGATCCGGCAGATAAATTATTTACTTTGGCATGCTTTGTGGGTCCTGCAAAGGAACAGGTTCTCTGTCTGCAACAATATTCAAACTAAGATCTCTAAAATGGGTGGGGAACGGAAGAGGGTTGAACCTACTAGCTTCGAGTTACACACCAAAAACACTAAAGCGTGGAGTAAAATAAGAAGGGGTGGCTTACTTCTATTCATTGAGAAACTCCATGGCCCTAAGGAGGAGATTACTGATTTCTTTGAGAAAAATTGGAATAATGGGGAGGTTCTCCTCTTTGGGAGGAAAGTTCAGATTGATGAAGCTTTGATTGCGAAGGTGACTGGCATTCCAATGGAAGAGCATAAATTTTTTAGAGACAGGAAATTTTCTGACGAAGTTGTGTTGAGGTTCCCTAAGTCTAAAACAGAGAAGCAAAAAATTGTCAAGATGACGAACAATTACTATGAAGCGAACACTGTAAAAGCTTTATGGAGAAAAGTGCTAAGGGTTATCATGGAGTACATCACTCTCGACGACCGCTTCACTAGGGTCTATGGATACCACTTCATGCTACTCAATCACTTCCGGCATAAGGTGCGTATTTCTATCCCTTTCTTCTTGCTCTGTTCCCTGAGAAATAGCTTTTCTAACCATAATAAAAGCCCTAAAAGATACCTGATTCTTCACACGGGGCTTTTACCCAATTCTTCACATGGGGCTTTTAAGGCCCATTTATGAGCACTTTCAGAATATGCCTGCCCTTCCAAACCCTATAGCCCCTTTGGAGCTTGATGAGGATGATACTGAGCCTAGCATATCTGATACTAAAGTTTCCCTTGGCCGTGTCAAGAGCTTTTCACCTCCTATGCCCCCCCCTT